>JACEGR010003272.1:0-108513 GCA_014170235.1 Listronotus bonariensis
TATTATTTGCTTAAATTTTGGCCCATTACTTAGGGATCACCCTGTATTTGACCAAAATTAAAGGTATCCCAAATCTGCAATATTGAAAAATATTTGGTTATTCCACATAAGTGTTTTAATTGAATCATTTTTTTAAGACGTTTTTGCAATTGAAGACCTTAACTTTAAAAGGGTCTAAGTGACAAAACTGCCAAAAATGAGATTTTTGCTTAAAAAGGTTCTATAAAAAATGCCTGACGATATTAAGAGTATTTTATATGTCATGGATAAAAACCCACTTTTAAAAGGTAGGGTTATTTATAGTGTATTTTATATGCCATTATAGAAATCATTCAATGTTTTTTACTTATAACTTGTATACACCTAAATAGCACATAGACCCTTTTAAATTTAAGGTCTTCAATTTCTATTACAAGTTGATTTGGAAACAAATTACAGAAGGTTATTGAAAAGTATTGCTTGCCAAATTGCCCATTTAAATTGAGGTAATTTTACCTGGAACCATTTGCAATTTTTGGACTTCGGAAAAGTAAAAGAGATAAGTTATAGTATACTAAAGGTTTCATGTCAATTTTTTATGTTATTTAAATTTTATAAAAAATACAGGGTACCTATTCCATTTAAAATATCAAAGTTTTTTTTTACTTTCGGTTAGGCAAAAACTCTTATATCCAAAATTAGCATCTCATGACACACTATCACATCCTAAAATTTGAAAGATATACTATTTCACGGAAGGAAATAAAATGCTGGATAGTAATTTCGTTGTCACCCGGTATAACCCTAATTTTCCCAAATACCGCATTCTATGAATGTTTTAAATTTGCGCGCATCATAACCTTTGACAGGTGGCAACGCCGCCACCTGTCAGTCACATAGCATATTTTTCTCAATTATTGATTAATTACTCATATCATAGGCTTTAAAGGTAAAAACTTTAATTAGTCAAAATGTTCAGATTTTTCTTCTTTCCGTTGATATCATTTTTACTGAAAACTGAACGGCAGTTTTGGTGTAATAAAATAAAATCTGCGATTAGGATAGATCAATGGTAAAAGCAATTCTCTTATAATAATATCTTTTTTTTAAGTTTTTTGGAGACATTTAAAAATAAGACTAGTTGATATTCTAATTTTATACCAATATGCTAAGTTTAATAATTTTCTGAATATTAATTCTTATACCGGTAGTACTACCTTAATAACCACTCAATTAGAAATTCTAAGTTACCTAAATAATTATTTAACTTTAAAGAATGGGTTCCAGTTTAGTTCGTCTTCCTTCAATATCTTTTACTTAGAATGACAACTAGTTAGGTTTATTAGTAAAGTTAAGAAATCATGTAACATTACTAAGTTATTATTTTTGAACTATAGTTTCCCAAGTTAAATTTAATTAGGAGGTTTATTTCAATTTCCTTTTCACGTCATAGGGGAAGTCTGCTTATGAGATTTGTGAGATTGCTAATTTAATAAAGGAACAAGCCTTTGTTTGAAATCCTTATAAAGGATACGTTTCGAAAATATAGAAAGGTAAAGCAAAAAGTAATATTTTTTAATTTAAAAACACCTAGTGGCAAAAATGCCTTATGTATGTAGAACTTGGTGTGGTGGTGTACAGGGTAAGTTTTTTCAGAAAACGGTGCAGCTACAGAGATGGTTAAATGGGGACAGAATTATAGTTTTTAACGTTTTAAAAGGATTTTTCATAGGCCTTTAAAAATATACTTTAAATAGAAAACAACTAACCAGTTTTGAACATAATAATTTTTAAATATATGTGTTTTTCAAGTTGATCGCAAAACAAGGTAATTTGTTTTGTTGAAAATTCCTTTTTTGACAGTCCTTTCAATAAATATTTTAACTCTCATATGTTTGTGCGACTCAGTTTACGCAGGGCCGTGCCTACCGGGTGCTGCAAGTGGTGCACTTGGAATACAGCAATATATGACGCCAATGGCGTAATACCATAGATAAGCTACATTTAGATCCGCAGTGGCAAGAAACATTTTTCGGATTTTTACGACCTCGCGCAGTAACCAAATAAATGGGTGGACGAACATGCGCGCTTAAAAGCCGTGGCAAAATACAAACACCGACACCCCGTACCCTTCCTCCGCGGTCTGACCGTGACGCTCATTAGCTACCGTACTTCGAACAGAAAACCAGGACGCCGTCGACAAATTCTTTCCGATAATGCGGATAGTTTGTTTGGCGCCAGGTGCGTTTACCCGGTTTACCCTCAACTTGCTTGCGCACAAACCGGTTTTTTCGCCCATGAAATGTAACTTTTGTTTCGCGCTGGTTATAACATTGGCAATCAATCGAGATCTGTCGTAATACCATTAATAAATTATTTCTTTTCATTTAATTTCAATTTGATATACTTAAATAAGGGAGTTAGTATAATACTTTGGTAAGCTGTGGCCCTTTTTTGGCTTTTTAAAAATTTCTATACATCAGTTTACATTTTCTTGTAGGACGGCCAAATTTTTTGCACCACGGTTCTGAGTTCGCGTATCTATAATTATTTATTTATTAATATAACGTATAGACGTTGTGTCCATAATAGTGGCGGATTTACATAATTGCCGCCCCTAATTTTTTAATTTTTGGTTGGGGAAAAACTTTGAAGAGCAAAAAAAAGAAGTCCGCACATCCAATTTTGTACTCCTACAATGGTTCTAAATCAAAATAAACCTTTTACAAAGTAAAGAAGTAACTCTGCCGCCCTTACACGCCTACTCAACTCAGCCTGCTGGTAAATTCAACAATTAGGCAACAAATTTATTTTTAAAAAGATATAGCATGGGTACACGCAATAATATTGAAATTTTCGATAATTTTTGAAAAGTATCCTCTTTTTTTTACTTTATATAATTTAAAGTACTATTTCAATAATTATAGTAGTATATTTTGGTACTTAAATTGATTTCTACTTGTTAATTGATATTTTTTGTTATTTAAAATACTAATAATATCTCGTTAAACGTTTTAAAAAACTTTAAAAAATAAAAACTTTAATATTTTTTTATTCCTAAAAGTTAGTGTGTCCAATTATTAAAAACTTATAAAAATGCCTCTTTTTAAATTAATATGTTTAAAACATTTACAGTACTAGATAAGATGAAAAAAATTCATTGTTAATAAAGCTAGTTTAGATGTTTAGGGCTAAATAATTAAACTTAATTAAAAAAATAAATTAATTATGTCCAAAATGACGTTATTTCTTAATTTAAAGTATCTATATATTGGTATAATTTAATACGGATTGCACTACTCTATAAAGACGATAATTATCCGCAAGTTTTCTATTTACACTTTTTTCTATTCCAAAAATTTACTGAACTACAGAGAAAAATATGTGAAAAAAACGGATTTTTCAAAATACGTATTAAGCCATAATGTATTTGGACGAAACAAAAAGTGATTTATTTTTTATCCCTAAATTCGAAAATTCGCAGAGCTCAATTTGTATGTTAAATATCAATATGATTGTTTAAAAAGTAAATGCAATAGGGCGAAAAAACAAAAATAAAACCTAAACTTTTAGCCCTTGTAACTTCGTAGCCAGGGAAATTTTGACATTTTGTAAAAGGACTTACTTACTTCATAACGCATTTTCCGAACACCCTGTATAATAAAATGGTTTGGGGTTCTTACAATAATTTAAGGTCTAGACATACCTAGCGGGTTTACAACTAAACTTTCATGTGGTAGATGTAGAAATTACCGACCGATTGCACCCGTCGTCGTCCCTAATTCGAGCTAAGTGTTTAACTAAGTTTAGAGCTACATATTTCAGGCAGTGCCGATTTAACTTTGCTTAACTTTGCCTAGATCCATTCTGTTATTTTCTTAGAAGTTGCATTTTAAAGTTTTTTATTAATTTATTTAACATTTCTAAAATTCGGTTTTAAAAGCTACAGTTCCATTTAATGACGACATAAATAATTTATACAGATATTGTTAATTGTCTAGAAACTCTCCACAACTCCGATTTAGACCAAATTTGGTATACGGAGGTTTTTAAGGCGCTGATCACGTAATTATTAGTCGGAAACGTTTCGTTTCCGAGATATCCATTATCAAAGTTGGTATTTGAACTAACCTCATTTTTACTATATTCCGCCTTCTTTTTGCATTTAATTCTTGATTTTAAGTTATAGTGGTAAACAATTTGATTTTTACCTCTAGAAACCTCATTTTTTGACATATTTTACACATTTTTTTAATTTAATTGCGTAGTTTTACTGTCAATCGTTTTAAATTATGGTGAATGCGCCCCGAAAAAGTTGATACATGGCTTGCTGCGTTTTTAAAGGGATCCTTTCCAATTTATTTGATAAAAGGTGTAAAATACATAAAAAAACAGGGTTTTTAAAGGCAAAAATACAAATATTGTGGATCACTTTAGCTTTAAATCAAGAATTATGTGCAAAAAGAAGGGGAAATATGGTGAAAATAGGGTGAGTTCAAATGTCAACTTTGATGATGAATATCTCGGAAACAAAACGTTTTAGACAAAAAATTCTTTCAGATTCGTGATCAGCGCCCCAAAAACCTTCGTATCCAAATTTGGTCAAAATCGGAGTTGCAGACAGTTTCTAGACAATTTACCCAGACATTCAATTTAATAAATAGTGACACGCTTTATTTTATTTTTCAAGTTTATTTTCTTAATTTTGCTTAAACAGTTATTGTTTTAAAAAGTCCTAAATATCAAATTTTATTAGTCATCTACATCGTAGCTAAAAGGTAATGTAACTGTTTTTTAAGGTTGTTAGTAAGAATAATATTTATAATTAAAAATAAATATAAATATGAAATTTTATTTATTTACAAGAAAACGCTTTGTTAATTTTCTTTCCTCTGCGATAATAGTAAAAACTTCCATTTTTTATTAGTCCATTGTACATAGGGGATATAATCCCGGGATCACGCCACTTCTGCAGTTCCGAAATTTTCGGTATTGAATTCCTTAAATTTATGAATTTTCAGGATCAATAATTGAATTTAATTTTTTCAAAATAATATTGCATAAAACAAAACGCACTTAGTTTTCCTGTCAATTTATCGAGTCGTCAAGGCCAATAAAAATAAAAAAGACAGCCATTTTTATCTCCCAGCTGATTTTAGTCAGTTTACGTGGTCTTACTTAAAAAAAGTCATGTAAAAGCAACACTCCGCATCACGCAAGGTATTAGTATTTGGCATTGAAATCACTGATCTCGATGGATTGCCAATGTTATAACCTGCGCGAAACAAAAGTAACATTTCATGGGCGAAAAAACCGGTTTGTGCGCAAGCCAGTTGAGGGTAAACGCACCCGGCACCAAACAACTATCCGCATTATCGAAAAGAATTGTCGACGGCGCGGCGTCCTTGTTTTCTGTTCAAAGTACGGTAGCTAATCAGCGTTACGGTCAGACCGCGGACGAAGGGTACGGGGTGCCGGTGTTTGTATTTTACCACAACTTTTAAGTGCGCATGTTCGTCCACCCACTGCGCGAGGTCGTAAAAATCCGAAAAATATTTCTTGCCACTGCGGATCTAAATGTAGGTTATCTATGATTGAAATATGTTTATTTAAAGTAGGTAGGTATATTTTGGATATTTTACTTTTTATTATTCATAGGTTTTATTATTGCGCTAAGTCTGTTGTATTGTATATTGTATTACAAATTACAAATGTTTAAATGCGATCAATGAGAGGTTCTGAGAGGCCATGTCAATGTTGCAGAAATACAGTTTCGTTTTTATTTTTAAAGGTACCAAATTAAGACAACTGAAGAAATGTCTTTATCAAAAGAAAGTTGGTATCAAGCTAATTTTTCTATATTTTAGTTAGTTTGTTTTTTTGTTAAAGAGAAATCTTCTTTTTGTCCAGATTTTTTTAATTCCTAAAGAAGGTTTAAAATATAAAGACATAGGAAAGCACCCCTTAAGTTTCGTACCGTAGTTAGGAAACACCCTGTATAGCTATATCACTGGAGACTACGTAAAATGCCTACCTACTTCAGTCCAACCTCACTTAGAGTAAGAGCCCGTGAGCGGCAGACCTTCGTCATTTTGTAAAAGCTAAAACTTTGTCAATGCATGCTCCCAATATAGGTAGAAGTAATGGTAGATTGTGAAGTTTAACTCGTAGTGGCTTTGGCAGTTACGAGGTACCAAAGGTTAATTAATTTAAACAAAAACTTCGTTATTTTGTTCAAGCTGAATTTTATATATGTTACTTGGGTAACTATAAGAAGATATTTTCCCAATCGGCAGACAGTTTTGACAGTTCCAACTCCTTGGCAGACAAACATTTTGGAGTGACTTAATGGTCCGACCATGTACAATATTTTTGTTATTTAACAAGATATGACAAAAAGTCTTATATAGGAGATGTAGATTTTTAAATAGGCATGTACCTAAAATATTTTGATGTATACAGAGTGTTCCAAAAACATTTTTTTTAAATTATCCTTAAAGCAATAACTTTTTTTTGGACACTCTGTATACATCAAAATATTTTTAGGACATTCTCATTCGAAAACCCTACAAATGTCAAATAACACTTTATGTTATATCTTGTTAAATAACAGAAATATTGGTCTTTATCGGACTATTGGATCACCCCAAAATATTTGTCTGTCAATGGATTGGAAGGGTCAAAACTGTCTGGCGACTAAGGAAATATCTTCAATAGATACCCAAGTAACATAATGTAAAATTTAGCATCTACAAAATGACAAATCCTAAGTTTTAATTTATTAACCTTTGGTACCTGGTACCTGCCAAAGCCACTCTGAGTCAAACTTCATAGTCTACCATCGCTTCTACCTATGTTGGGAGCATGTGCTGACAAACTTTCAGCTTTACAAAATGACGAAGGTCTGCCGCTCACGGGCTCTTGGATTATTGTAAGTTACAAGACCACTAAAATACGAGAAGCGTCCAAAACTGAAAAGATGAGTTTCGTCCTGTATGTCAAAAATGACGGGATTCGTGAAAAATCTTTTAGTGTTATCTTCCGTTTCTTTAAAAGGTAGCAACATTTCCGCATATACCGCAAGTCTTTATTTCCAAAAATAACCAAGATACACTGAAATTAAAACGAAGGGTATCTTGAAAAGAGTTTTTCATGGCCCTCTTTGTTTCTGACATACAGGGCGAAATACATTTTCTTCCATTTTGGGATCCCCCTCTTATTTTAGGTATCTTGTAACTTACAACAAAAGTAAAAAATGGTGTTGGTACATATTTTTGCGTAGAATCCAGTGGCGTAGTTAGATTTGTAATTTTTTATATATTTTTTGAGATGAACCAAACATATAATTTTAATTATGGAATACCTTGTATATTTTTTATTCAATAAATTATAGCGAAAAGAGCTTTTCAAAAATATATAATATTTTATAGTTATTTTATACTTTTAGATTGATGTTTTTAATTTTAAAATTAAATTTTTATAGTATATAGGCCATGATATAAACTTTATAACCAAATACTACAGTTAGCCCTTAGTTCATAATTTGTCTACATTTTACGACAACATCTAAGTTTTAACTATTTTACCCCGCTCAGTACCCCTATTTACCCACCTAGGTTCCTTAAGTTTGGTTACCTATTAATTAATAAAAAACTAAATATTTTAAATCAGCGCAACTGTGTTTATAATTAAATCAGCAGCCAAAATCAGTATGTATCCACAACTTTTACAAAAAAATCGATTTAAAACAGAATAGTAGAAAACCTTGATGAAACTGGTACCAAAATTATTATTGAATTTTTTTACAGGTATTAGTTTCATATATTATGTGGATTGTTACTATTTTGTTTTAAATCGAATGTTTTTCTAAAAATTATGGATACATACTGATTTTGAACTCTGTTTTGAGCATAAACACAGTGATGTGCTGATCTAAAATATTCAATTTTTAATTTATTAATAGGAGAACAAACATAAGAAACCTGGGAGTAAATAGGGGTGCTGAGCGAGGTAAAATAGTTAACACTTAGATGTTGCCGTAAAATTTAAATAAATTATGAACTCAGGGCTAACTTTATATTTTGGTTATAAAGTTTATATAATGGCCTACTATAAGAACTTCAATTTTAAAATTAAAAACATCAGTTTAGATTCTAAAAGTATAAAATAACTATCCACTATAATTTATTAAATAAAAATATACAGGGTGTTCCATAAGATAAGTCATATGTTTGGTTCATATCTCGAAATATATATATATATATATATATAAGTCATTTTTCTTGGATTTAGGTCAGTTAAATAAATATTAAAATGGTTAAAATGTCATATAATATTTTTTGAAAGTCAAATGCTCAAAGCAGCTACATAAAATTTTTAAAAATCATCATTGTGACGTTTCGGCACATGAGTTTAGCCTTTTTCAAACATTAAACCTTGGGCGCAATAAAAATATAATATGATAAAATGACATTTTAACCATTTTAATATTTATTTAACTGACCTAAATCCAAGAAAATTTACTCTTATAAATTTATAATTTTTAGTCAAAGAATCATAAAACAATATATATATATACAGGGTGATTCACGGTCGATGGTAGGTTAGACGTTTATGGAAAACGGAACGCAGAATTTTTCTGAAAATTTGGCATCTTACATTTTTCTTACCTGTTCTATCGATCTAAAATATTTTCAGCATTGCGACGTTGCCGCTTTTATCAAAATATCCTAGAAACTTTATTTTTTAAATGGAATTAACAAGTTTTTATATTCGCCCTTTTATTAAATAACTTTTTGTTACTATTGCCCTATACCTATCTCTATCGGTTTTCGAGATATATATATTAATGTAACTACCCCACTGGATTCTACGTAAAAATATCTACCAACACCATTTTTTACTTTTGTTGTAAGTTACAAGATAACTAAAAGAAATACGAGGGGTGTCCCAAAATGGAAAAAAATGTATTTGGCCCTGTGTGTCAGAAACGAAGAGTGCAATGAAAAAATTTTTAGTGTTACCTTTCGTTTCATCAAAAAGTAGCAACAGTTCGCGAAATCGCAAGTCTCTATCTCTATTAATAACCGAGATACCCAGCAATTGCAACGAAATCGGGACACCTTGTATAAGTTGGGATCGTTTACTTTTTGTGAGTATCATTCCTACTATTAAAACCCTACTATAAAATAAGTCATTAAATAAAGTTTGCGTTGCTTCTCTCGCTGCTCTACTCACCATTTGTATTGTTTATCAAACATCTAGCGTAAACGCACCCTTAGCTAAGACAAACATTGTTGTCAGAGTATTTAGCAGAATTAATGTCTTCATTTATGTATTTTGCAAGCGACGCAAAAGTTAGTAAACTTAGGGAGATATTCTAAAAGTAAACAATGTAATTACGCATGCAAAACCATATTAAGGTTAATTTGTTTCTACTAAGACAGAAACCATCCCAGGTGTCCCCCACCGATTTTGATGAAACTGCAATATGTGGTAGTACAGCAAAAAATAAGAGACCCGGTTTTTTTAATCGGCCATTACACACTTTTAAGGGGTGAAATGTACGCCTAAAATCCACCTTCAAATTGTTTTTTTTCAAATATCTTAAGAACGAATTGAGATAACTGCTCGAAATAAAAACTATAATCATTTTCTCTCAAGATATTTGAACAAAAATCAATTTTATGGGTGAATTTTAGGGATGCATTTCACCCCTTAAAAGTGTTTATAAAAAATACGTGTTTCTTATTTTTTGACGTACTACAACATATTGCAGTTTCATTAAATTTGGCGAATGACACCTGTGATAGTTTCCTTGAAAGAAACATATTTTAAATTGAAATAGGAGATACCAACATTTTATTAAACTCCCACACGTATTTACCGAAATACCATGAAAATATAAAGTTTTCATACTTGTTTGTGGAAGTGAAAAACAACTGTGTCTACAATATAATTAAAATAAACACACTTTGCTCGGTAAACACCCTTCCTTACAACTTAATTTTAATACTTATAATTACATTACCAGCAGTTTTTACTAAAATTGATGTTGTTTTTGTGGATGTAAAAGTAAGTATACCTTTCTACCTACATACATAAATATATTTTTCACAAAAAAAATTTCAATGTTTTAATTTGATATTTTATGATTTACACTGGTTTTTGATTTTATCGCAACTTTTACTACCAACGAAAAGCATTAGCATTTTTTTAAAATCTTTTCAGAGAGACATAAGGGGTTGATAGAGATTTTTAAAAAATACGTTATTTGTATTCCTTCCGGGTTTTATAGAAACGGTATTTTTTTAATTTCTTAAAACCTTTTATTTACCTTGCAATGTATGTATGTATGTACGAATGGAATCTTGCAATTCAATTTTAAAGCATTTATGTTCCACCGATTAAGCTAAAATTTGGTATACATGCTTAGTTTGGATGACAATGCATTAATAGCTGGTTGACGTCATTCTAAATCCAACATGGCGGAACCCCAAGATGGCGGACTAGTTATTTTTAATGCACTCCCACAATATGGGTATCAAATGAAAGGGTTTGGCAAAAGTAACTGGAAAAATAAAGTGACATCATTTTAAATTCAACATGGCAAAACACCCAAGATGGCGGACTTGTTTTTTTCTGCACTTCCACAATAGGCGTAATATATAAAAGGGCTTAACAAGAGTAACTTAAAACCTAAATTAAACAATTTATATAACATAAAAGCTTGTCGCGAGTTTTACCCGTGTAGATAAACAAATAAATGAAATACCTTAATCTGTTTGCTTTAAACCTTTTTAATTTTCAAACAGTACTTAAATATCAGACAAGCTTTTCCATCACATAAGTTGTGTAATAAAGTTATATTTTTACAGTAAAAGATTCAAAGAGAAAGTTTATTTTATTCTTTTTAGTGCATTTTAATAAAAGCGTGCTTTAAAAATGGTTTTTTACTTTTAATTGATTGATATTACCCATATATTACCCTTGGTTTAGAAAACATTGCCATTGTAAGTATATATCCCAACCAAAAAAAATATCCTGTTTTTTTATTTTTTTTTTATTTTATCTTTGGACAATCCACGAAGGCTGAAAGCCTAAATACTAACGTACCGTGGGTGTCTTAAGCAGGGTAAGAAGGAAGTTTGTTAACACGGGACTTAAAAACTTGAAGATTTGGGGGAAGGAAAGACCTCCGCTGGCAGCAGGTTCCACAGTCTAGAAACTCTAGGGATAAAAGAACGAACGAAATGGGAAGTTCGGAGCCTGTCCAATTGGACTGTATAGGGATGCATACACGCGGCGCCACGAGTTTCTCTGTTGGGAACTGCAAGAGGAGGGACTATACTGGACAATTCGTCGGAGCAGAAGCCGTAAAAGTATCTATAGAAGAGCGATAGATCTCTCACAGCTCGACGATGAGCAAGAGAAGGAAGTCTTTGAGTAAGTAAAGGATCATTAGTAAGACGAACAGCCCTCCTTTGAATGGCATCAAGAATGCTGAGGGTTGTAGGGGATGCCATTCCCCAGACTTGAGAACAATATTCCAGAGAGGGTCAAATTTGGGACACATACAAAGTGTATAAATTGGAAGGAGAAAAATACTTTTAGCTCGGAAAAGAAATCCAAGCTTTTTTGAAGCCGCGGTGGCTATAGATACAATGTGTTTATGCCAGTTAAGGTTATTCTCAAATGTGATGCCCACAAGGTTAAATGTGTCCCCGCTCTGCAAAACCTGGCCACTCATAAGCAAAGGATGAGTGTTTAATGATTTTTTCGCGACAAGGAACACGATTGTGTTTTAGATGCATTAAATTGAACGAGATTTTTGGCGCCCCAATTCAATATCAAATTGAGATCCTGTGAAAGAGATATCTGCATCGCTCTGTGTTTGCTTTCCAAGTCGAGTTGAGAGATTGGTTTGGGAACCTGAAAAGTGGAGTGAAGGGTACTATCGTTAGCATAACTATGAATGGGATTGGTTGTGGAAGAAAGAAGGTCGTTGATGTGAAGAAGGAACAAAGCTGGTGCTAGTACTGAACCCTGAGGCACTCCAGCATTAATTTCGTGAAAGCTTGAAGAGTGGCCATCAACAATGACTGATATACGTCGATTAGAAAGATAACTGGAGAGCCAAGAGGAGAGTTTAGTTGGAAGACCGTAGGAGGGAAGTTTATTAAGAAGTGCGTCATGCCAGACTTGGTCGAAAGCTTTAGATATATCAAGAGCAATGATCTGGGACTCACCTAGAAACTCAAGAGACTTGTTCCAGTTGTGTGAAACGAAGGAAAGAAGATCTGCTGTAGATCTCTTGTGACGAAATCCGTATTGCCTGTCATGTAAAATTTTATGTTTTTCTAAGTACCTAAGAATTTGCGAGTTAATGGATTTCTCCATTACTTTACAAAGCATTGAAAGGAGTGAAATGGGTCTATAGTTGGATGGAAGAGATTTAGATCCTTTCTTGGAAATAGGCTGGACACGTGCAGCTCTCCAGCTGTCTGGAAATATACCCGTGTCATAAGAAATTCGAAAGAGCCTGGTTAAAATAGGTGCAAGTTCAGGAGCACATTTTTTTAAAACGTTTGCTGGTATTCCATCTAGCCCAGACGATTTCTTGGTGTTAAGAGAAGAAAGGATATGCTTAATGTGTTTTACCTTAAAAATAAAATTGGGCATTTTGTGAGGAACTGGGGGAACAGTTGGAATTGGATGATTGACAGGTGGATGAAGGGTTGAATTAGCAGCAAATTGTTTAGCAAATAGTTCGGCCTTTCCTTTAGATGTAGAAATAATTTCATCTTCCAAAGTTAATGGTGGAAAAGAACTGGTACAGAAATTTCTACTGATGTTTTTGGCAAAGGACCAGAAGGATTTGCTGCCATTTGAGCAAGAAAGTACTTTGTTTTTTATACGGTTATCAAAGGAGTCCTTGGCGTCTGAGATTGTTTGGTGGTAGTGGTTTCTGGCTTCAATGCTGGCCAGTCGGTTTTCTGGACTAGGATCCTGTAGAAACTTCTTGTGAGCCTGAACTTTTAAAATTCTAGCTTTGTCCCATGTTTTAGTGAACCAAGGTTTGTGATTAGAGGGTTTGATGGTTTTCTTGGTGTGAGGTACATAGGTTTCAACGCCCAATAGAATTGACTCGGTCAGTTGGTTACAGATTTCGGAAGGATCCTGGGAAGAAAAGCAGATAGTGTCCCAAGGGTACGTGGCGAAAAAGTCCCTAAGGCCATCCCAGTCGGCTGAGTTGTAGTGCCATACGGTGCGTGGTGGCATGGATTCATTTACCTCAGGATGTACAGAGTAAGATACAGTAACCAAGCCATGATCTGAGCGACCTAGAGGGGCAGTAACAGATGCTTTATAAAGTTCAGGGCTAGAAGTAAGAAAAAGATCTAACGGGTTTGAGCTATAATTTGGCACTCTAGGAAAGTAGGTAGCAGTCATAATAAGGTTGGTAAGAGAATTACTGACTGCGAAGATTTCGGCTGCTCTGCCTTGAGGGTCAGTTTTTGAAGAGCCTAGCCAATCCTTATTATGGACATTGAAATCGCCAAGCACGATTACTTCGGCCATTGGAAACTGGGAAATGATACTGTCGATCTTTGTTGAAAGAAAGTCAAAGAATTCGACATAGGAATTGTCAGATGGAGATCGGTACAAACAACAGATAAATTTAATAGAAGACCTAAGGGAAAGTTTGAGCCAAAGGACATCGGGCCTACCCGATTCAAGATTAGAAACTCGAGCACAAGCCAGATCGTTGCGAACGTAAGCACACACGCCCCCATGTGGGCGAAAAGACGGAATAAGTAGCCTGGGAAGAGAAGGTGGCTGGTTGAAGTTTTAGAACTTATTTGTGTGTTAGAAACAGTATGTGGGGCTTAGATGACTTAAGGTGATGGTGAACGGAGTTTATATTGGTGTTAAGCCCACATATATTTGCAAAGGAAATTATACCTTTCGATGAAGACCCCCGGATGCACCCCTCGCCCGGAGATCCGAATGGAGGGGTATTTTACCTCCGGAATGTTTTACTCCCGGGTGTGCCGCCATCATTTTTACATAATTTTGGGGTAAAAGGAAAAAAAAAGGAAAGAAAAAAGAAGGAAGAAGGAAAACTGACTCACTTACCCAGAACCCGAAACGTCCGTTAGGACTTCACGGGTCCTTTAAAGGGTAAGTGGGGTGGTACCTCCTCAGGCGAGGAAAGCTCCTCTACCACCTACCAATTAATACAATATTTTCACTAAAACTGATGAGCGAACTGAGTGAGGCATGATACCTTTGTTTACATAAAAATTTAAAAAATGAAACAATACAAATACCTAGATATTTTTATCTCGTCAGTTCGTAGTCTCCGTTTCGTTCTTTTTATTTATCTACTAGCTATGATTCCTGGCTTCGCTCGGGAGTTGATATGAGATTACGTGGTAGTTTAAATAAAAAAATAAACTATGACGTAAAAAGTAAAAAAAATAATTGAAAACAATTGCAATTGCTCGCAGCGCCTTTCAAAACGCAACCCAAATAACCGTTGTTCTGAATGAAGTTCAAATACTCGACAACAGATGGCGCCACTACACTTAATTTTCAAGTGGAAGGGTTGGAAGAGTCCTTATATCTTTAAAAATACGCCCTTTAGGGTAAAACGGGAACTTTCTTGTTCGAGGGGGATAAAGGGTTATCACACTATATAAGTCCCTTTATCGTATCGGGACTCCTTTTCAAGTTTTATCGGCACACACATTTTATCAACTTAGTATGATTTTATTTTATTTTTTATTTTTACACATAGGATAAACTGACGGTTCGAGTGAAATTTCCCTAAGAATAATATTTAGAACTAGCCCGTTGAAATAAACTTTTAAACATTGACAGCGATGTAACTGCTGTCACGTTATTAATATACACCTCCCTCCTTTCTTTTTATTTGTTTTTCATAAAAAGACAAGATTTAAACAAGAACTTTAAAAATTTAAGAAATTGAACACCCCCAAGTTGAACTTTTGCAATTTTACAAGTTTTTATATAACTTGGTATGTATGTATGTCGTATGTATGTACGGGTGAAATATTGTCACTCAATTTTGAGGCATATATCCTCAACCCATTGAGCTAAAATTTTGTGTACACGTTTAGTTTGAATGAAAATGCATGATAAGCTGTGTCACGTCATTCTAAATCCAACATCGCGGTATATCCAAATTGGGTATCAAATGAAAGGGCTTGCCAAAAGAAACTTGAAAAATTAAGTGACGTCATTCTAAATCCAATATAGCGCACTTGTCAAGATAGCGGACTATTTTTTAATATACTTCTACAATATGGGTATTAAATAGAAGGGCTTGTTGAGAGTAACTCAAAAAATAAGTCAAATATGGCGGACTTCTAAAGAATGCGGACTAGTTATTTTTACTTTCTACAATATGGGCATCAAATAAAAGGGCTTACTGAAAGCAACTTGAAAAATAAAGTAACGTCAATCTAAATCCAACATGACAAAACACCCAAGATGGCGGACTAGTTATTTTTAATGCATTTTTACAATAGGTACCAAATGAAAGGGCTTGCTGAGAGTGACTCGAAAAATAAAGTAACCCCATTTTAAACGCTACATGGCCAAACACCCAAGATGGAGAACCAGATACTTCTAATGCACTTATAATAGTAAAAAAACTCTAAATCTAATATGGCAGACTGAAGTCTTTTATTCGATCCCACAATATGGTCAAACGACTTGCAACAGCGATATGCTGAATGAGATAAACAGACTGAGAAACATGTCCAAAAATAACTTAAAAGTAAAACATAATTTAAATGAAAAAAACTTTTTAAAACCGCCCTTATATTAAAATTCACTAAAAAGAATAAAATAAACTTTTTCTTTAAAACTTTTATTATTAATTTACTGGTCACAATTTATATATAATGTTACTGATCCTCTTTACAAAAAGTTAAATAAAAAAAACACGATTGGGACATTACTCGATAAAAAAAAGAGCACATCAAGAACTTTTCCTGCTTATAAACATCCGCTTCTACTGCGGTGGTGCTTCCTTCTCCTTCTGCCACATCCTCCCCTTCTGCGTCTACGCCTACGTCTTCCTTTTCTGCCTTTTCTACCTTTTCTTTTCTTAAGCATACTACACGCTTGGTTGTAGAACCTTTTCCAATCGTGATTTCCCTTTCTACACCAGCGTTTTGCTCCTTCAATAGCGATTTAATATTGTGGCAAAGCGCAATGTTTCTTTCCGCATACTCTTAAATAATTGAGAAAATGGTTTACTAAAAGCAACTCGTAAAATAATATTACACAATTCAAATGATTTAAAAGATTGTCGTGAGATTTACCCATATAGATAAACAAATGAATTAGATAAATGGATAATTTCTTAAATTTTTAAACTAATTGTAAGGAAATATGAGTACTTAAATATGGCAACAAACTTTTAACTTGTTTTAAATTCCGTAATAAGGTTAAATATTGATAGTAGTTTAAAAGATGATCTTTATTTTATTCATTTAGTAAATTTTAATAAAAGCTTGTTATAAAAAGATTTTTTTTTACATTTAAATAATAACTATATTATGAAGAATGATTCTCATTTGTGACTGAAATGTCTAAGCAACCTAATGCCAACAAATAAAAGTATTCTATTGGGCAATTAGACTGATAATAAAATAATAAATTTTTGTAACGTCAAAAGTTTTGGTTCTTTCGATTATTAGATTAAAGCAAACCACCGTAAACAAATTAACAAATTTTCGGTTATAAAAATCTTGTTTAAATGTTGTTTCTTATCTGTTTTTACGGTAAGCTTAGAATCGTATTGCTGTAAAGATTAAGGGTATAATTATATCTTTTTCGTCCCAATTCTACCCTATTATGTTGTAAAATTTTAATGTGGCTAAGGACTCCTTTAAACTATTCACGTGTAAATCATATAATAACAAGTTGAAAATTTTTTTCTCTTTTATTTTATGTTGTTTTAAATAAAGAAAGTTATAATTTATGATGTTGTGAAGTATAAGAACGAAGGTATATTTTTACACCTACAAATAAAAATATTAGTCGAGTCAGTGAAGACTTTTTGATAAAAGACCTCAATAACAGCTCAGATTCTGATATTTTAATTTTTTGTTTTTTTTATATTGTTTAAAATCAGAACACTCCCATAGGGTGGAAAAAATTATTTGTATTGTTTAAACAACATACAAGGTGTTTTCTATTGCGGTAAGAAACTCTGAGGGCATACTCCTGAGACAATTTAATAAAAAAGTTCATGTTAACATAGGTCCAGAAATGCTTGGTTTTTAAGATACAGGGTGTTAAATCCTTAAAAGAAAATCGGATTTTTAATATTATCTTAAATATGCCTTATTCGATTTTATTAAAATTTATCTGTGGTATTTGTTAAAATAGAAAGTTAATTTAGCACTAAACTAATTTTTAAATTGTGGGACCAGTGTTGGCGTGGTACGCATCTTAGCTAATATTATTGATAAAAAAATGTACGTACACTACTTTTTGCAACTTTTACATATATTTTTTCGATTTAAACACCTAAAAATACAACTTTTTGTGTGTGCATATTTTTAAGTAGCTTGCTTAGTTTTTTCGAAAAAAAAACCGCTAAACTGCATAATCCTGGACCATGCAAAAAAATATCGAGGATTTGTTGTTTTTTTTTTTTTAATTAAGTCATATAACTTCTTATTAGCAATTTTTAATAATAACAACAAATGCTAAATTAAATAACCTTTATATCTAGTCTATCAAATTTTACAAAAAAGTGTTTTAGAAATTTTTAGGTTTTTTAAAAATTTTAACACTCTGTATCTTAAAAACGAGAAATTTGGGGATCCATGTTTATAAAACTTTTTTCATAAAAATAGCCCAGGAATAAGCCCTTAAATTTTCTTACCGCAATTAGGAAACACCCTGTATATGTTATTTGTTACAAAATAAATACCAGTGTCGACTGTAAGTAATACAGAGTGTCCCAGGATAGGTGTTACAACAAGAGGACAAATGGACCAAAAATTTTGTAATTTTTAAACCTCCTTGTGGGAAAACTGGTCGCATGGTTCAAAACTGATAAATACAAAATTTTACTCCGATTGGTAATATACAGGGCGAGTTATAACTAAAAATATAAAAATTTACAACAAGTAAAGTACTTTTATTTTTAAAAATAGGACAAAAATTTTATAAGTAAATGTTGTATTTATTGCTTATGCTTCACCCTCAAATTTTGACATAAAATTTAATTCTCTACAACATTTACTCATACAATTTTCTTCTATTTTTAAAATAAAACTAGTTGGATTGATATTCGCCCTGTATTATACCAGTTGGAGTAAAATTTTGTATTTATTAGTTTTGGTCCATGCGACCAGTTTTACCAAAATTTTATTTTTAAATTCAAAAATGTTTGGTGCATTTGTCCTCTCGTAACACCTATCCTGGGACACTCTGAACATATACAGTAAATATTGTTTTAGAGAAAAATTGTACGCCACTGCGTCTTCCTGAAATAAAAAATTCTTTCATAAATTTTTGTTAAGTTTAAAACAATTTTATTCTTTTGTATTCAAAGCAAGGTTTTCTCGTAAATAAAACCAAACCTTTAACTTATTATTTAAATTCTTACGCAAAAACCAAAGATCGAATAAAAGAAAGTCAAAAGACCAAATTTGTTTGAAACTTAACGGGAATCGAATTTTTTTTGAGGAAAATGCAGTGGCGGACCATTTTTTCCTAAAAATATTTGCAGTAAATCCCTCACGGACGACACTGATAGAAAAATATATTTTTTTCTTGTACGTCAAAAAATGTCCTTTAAAAAAGTAATTGTACAGATCGGAAAAAATAGTTTTAGTAAAATTAAATGATACACACGCACATGCGAGTCATGAGTAAACCATAGGTAAATATTAAAAGTTGGCGCCTTTTCACCTGGGGTATAAAATACTGGGTTAAAACCCTGCGGTAATAATCGGCTTAAATTTTTGTCAAATAACGCAATTTCTGACCTGTATCGCACATTTGAACCGGCAATGACCGGATTTTAATTAAAGTTGCTATATTCTCCCGGGATTTTTTAAATCTAGTGCCAACCGCCCGTAAATTAATTTTACTAAAACTATTTTTTCCGATCCGTACCGTGCGTCCGATGCCGCCGTATTTGCGAGTACCTTTAACACAGTATAGAATGCAAGAAAATAAGAACATTTTTTAAATAAAATTAGGTTCGAAAACGCTTTGTTTTTAAAATATAAAGTGTTAAAGTTTTAAAAAATGCCTTTTTCTTATTATAACTTTCCTGCCACTACAGATATGTCCAAAAATTTGATTCACTTTTTTAACCATTACATTACATCTTTTGCTGTAAAAGTTTAAAAATAATACCAGTGACGTTAAAACAAGATTTAAATATCTTTTTTGCAAGAAAAAAATAGCACGCCACTGCTTTTCCTTGAATCAATATTATTCCTGAAATATTTATTTTCTTGGAGAATTTAATCTCCAAATATTTTTTGTACGACGAACGGTTTTCGTTTAAAAAATAAAAGCCATTTTGTAATGTAAAATTCGTTTTTGCATAATTTGTATTACAAAAGGTAAAAACTTACACTACTACAATTTAATCCTAATAAATAAAATAATCAGTAGTTAAAATTTTTAATAAAAGTCAAAAACGAATTTTACATTAAATTACACCATATCAGATTTTAACGATGGGCATGGTACAATGCATTGAAATGGCTTTTATTTTTAAAACGAAAACCGCTCATTGTAGAAAAAAATAAGAAAAGACCAAATTAATCCAAAGTAAAATATTTTAAAAATAATATTGATTCGAAGAAACAGCAGTGGCGTACTATTTTTTCTTGAAAAATGTAATACAAATCTTGTTCGAACGCCACTCATATTTTTTTAACTTTGTACAAAAAATGTATTGAAATGGTTAAAAGAAGTGTACAAAATATTGTGGTAGAAAAGTTATAAAAAGGCAATTTTTTTCTTAAAACTTTAACACTATGTATTTAGAAAACAAAGCATTTTCGAACATAATTTTATTAAAAAATGTTCTTATTTTCTTGCATTTTATACTGTTTTAAAAGAAATATATCAAATAAAAAATAATTTAGTATAAGTTTTAGTAAAAACCGCTGAAAATTTCATTATAAGTATTAAAATTAAGCCGTAAAGAAACATGTTTACCAAACGATGTTTGTTGATTTAAATTATACCGTAGACACAATTGTTTTCCATTTGTAACAACCAAGTATGTAAGGAAATGTTATATTATCATAATGTTTTGGTAAATATTTTTAGGGGTTTTAAAACAAATTGTTTGTTATCTTTTATTATTAAGGCTTTATTCGCTGGTTCAAATACAGTGCTTGCCTAAAGTCAGGGGGTCCTCCTAACTTTTGAATTTTTTGGTATTTTTTTATAAAAATTTAAGGATTATACTAGGACAATATGAACCAAATTTTAGGCAAAAAATGACTGATATAACTGTCAAACTGAGAGGGGGCTTGTGGCACATTATTTTAAAGCCCCTGACGGAGTACTTTATAAACTCAGAAGTAAATACCTTTCCCTACAACAAAATGGCGGTACTTTGCAAATTACCTAAGAACCTAATTTAGATGGCCGTATTTCCAAAACTAATAAAGTTAGATATACCTAATGTGGTATTTTCTTAAAGGTCTGTGTGATATAATTCACAGGGTGCTTTATTTAAAAAAAAGTATGCTTTTGCCCTACCTTGTATATTATTACCAATATCACCATTATAAATCCTTAAAAAGGTTTTAACAAAATACCACATTAAGTGTATCTAACTTTATTAGTCTCGGAAACATGGCCATCCAAATGAAATGAGGTACTCAGATAATTTTCAAAGTACCGCCATTATGTAGTAGGTAAAAGTATTGACTTTATATTCTGGGGTTATAAAGTACTCGTCAGGAGCTTTAAAATGATTTGCCACAAGACCCCCTTTCCATTAATTTTTTTTTCAAAATTGCGCCGAGCTCTCAGTTTGATATTTATTTCTGTCATTTTTGCCTAAAATTTGATTTATGTTGTCTTACTAACAGTGGCGGCGTCAGATTTTTTTAAGTTGGGCGATATCCGGCAGAGAAATTTAGAGTGTGGGCAGTAAAATGTGCAGTGCAATATTATTATTATATGAATACAGGGCGTTTTAGAATTCAGTACAAATATTTTAGAAGCTCATTTTTAAGGTCCCATAAATTGAAAACAAAACCCCCTTCAACCTGCAATTATCGCAAATTGGGTAAAAAACTGTGGCAACATTTTCGCATTAAATTTCACGCAAATTTGCACATCCCTATCAGTTAAAAAGTTGTATTTATTGTATGTCTTAAAGAAGGTAAGAACCCATTAATTAATTAAAGATTCTTCCACCATAGGGGGTATTAATGGTGGTAAAGCCTGTTGATGTCCAAAATTTTAGGTGTAAGATAGATTTTAAAAGATAAGCTACACCAGCATATTGGCCACAGAAAAATCCAAATATTTGTTTTTTTGCATTTTTGTGATAAAACAAACGGTTTTCGAGAAAATTGTTTGCTTATTAAAGTGTGTAACCCGAAACATACATTACTACCACCTTTAGTGATATTTACAGTGAGAATAAAAGAGTCCGCCCCTCTTTATCTTTTGAATGGGGCAACTTATTGAGGTCGGGTCACATTTGGGTAAAAGGGTGTCACTTAAACTACTCTTTGAGATAAAAATAATTTTGGTTTAGAAAGCACTGGCAACTTTTTTTTAAATGGCAAGAGGGGTCATGTGGCACTTAGCTTTAAAGACTTTTCGATTCTCTGCAGTTCTTTACCATTTTATGTTTAAAAATTGGCCCAGTCGTTCTAGAAGGACAGGCGTTTGAAGTTTAGCTCCAATTTTTTTTCATCTTCGGACAATCTACGAAGGCTGAAAGCCTAAATACTAACGTACCGTGGGTGTCTTAAATTTGTACATACATTGCGGTTTTTAAAAGTTCTTCTACCCCTTAACTTTTAAATGGGTCAAGATATCGAGATCGGGTAAAATTTGTGTAAAATGGTGTCACCTAAGCTACTTTTTGGTATTAAAATAACTTTGGTCACGTGGTCTAGTATCAAGAGGGCACTGGCAACTTTTTTTTGCAACTAGAAATGAAGGTCATGTAGCACCTCGTTTTAAAGGTCCTTGAATTCCCTACTTAACGCCACTTTGTTTTTGAAAATCAGCAAGGCCGTTTTAGACTTACAAACCAATTTTATTAAAACCGCACTGTTTGTACGGTATTTAAGCCAAATTTCAAACGGTTGTAAGTGTGAAACGGCTGGGCCGATTTTCAAAAATAAAGTGGCGTTGAGGAGAGATCTAAAGGACCTTTAAAACGAGGTTCTACATGGTTCCCATTTCTATTTAAAAAAAGTCCCATTCATCATCACTGCAGTAAGTCTACTAGGAACCTTCTGAGGATGCCAACCACTCACGCTGGGGAAACGTCAAGGAAACAAAATTTACAACGACGGCCGAATAGCCCAAAAACTTAAGTTTATCATCACTGTATTTTATTTAGTTAATAAATGATATACATTCGCTCATTAAGATTTTAAATAGGTTCACATAACTGAGGGGAAAAAATTTGGAATTTTTTTAAACATGTTATTAGGATATTTTATTTTATATTTAAATTTTATACTAAAATCCGTTTCTTATGACATAGCGCAACATACTGGTAATTCTGAATATTGCGACCATAGATCATTAATTCAAGAATTCCATAATTCGGATTACTTAAATATGAGCTGACTAAATAATTTACATAAATGGAATGGTTTTTTAAACACTTTTTGCGTTCAATAAGCAGGTTGGTCAAACGGTTGGGCGAGAGCAATTTAGGTTGGGCGCTCGCCACAGCGCGCCCACCCCTGGCGCCGCGACTGCTTACTTATAGTCTTTAAATTTTCATAAAAAATAACAAACAATTCGAAAGTTAGGAGGGGAGGTCCTGAATTTAGACTGCATAGCATAGCACTGTATATCGGGTGCACACGAGATTACTATCAAGCCTGTTATTTTTTGAGAAGTGTTACACAATTTTGATATTTTGGTCGGATGTATGGTTGGTTAGAATACATATTTCTGATGTTTCAGAGTTTATGTGGCACATCCGATTTAACTCAACTTTGCTATTTTAAATGGAACACGCTATATATTTTTCTTAAAACCTACGTATGCAACGTCGTGGCACTGTTTTTCTTTCCGATTCTTATTGGTCTCAATAAAATGTTCTTCAGAGATTACTGCTTTCATAAAATAAATATCATCCAAACAAGATATTTTTATTCTTGGTTTGCATTTTTTTATAAAAATGTAAACGATTTTTAAAATATAAAGTCGTTTAATCAGTGTGAAATCAAAACCCTGAAACATCATTAAATGTGTTGCGAAAATAAACGATGCCAATACAAGACGCTTTAAGAGTTTCATAAAACATTGTAATAATATAAAACTATAAAAGATAATAAAATGGTTATTTTTAAAGTAAATTAAAAATAGAATTTTAATAATCTGCTTAATAGTTTTATTTATACAGATTTTTCTAAAATTTATTTTTAAAATTTGATTTTTGTAATCGTTAAATTTTAAGATTTCATACTTTTTGCTGAAAATGTAATTAGACATATAATTAATTACCTTGATTTAATTTTAATTTTTCAACAAATATATACATATGTATATATATATATATATATATATATATATATATATATATATATATATATATATATATATATATATATATATATATATATATCAAGGTAATTAATTATATGTCTAATTACATTTTATATGCACCATAATTCGGTATATACCGGGTGGTGGGTCGCCGAGCGGAACATGTAAATTTTAAGGGGTTAATTATTGGCTTTTCTGTACATTTTACAGAAAAAAATGTAAGATAATTTTTTGAAGAGACCAATATGACAAACCCTCGTGCCAAGTTTAAAAAAAATTAATAAGCGAATCTTGAATTTTTTAATTAAGTGTAACAGCAAAATTACCAAATTTTTTGTCCTTTACTTTGAATGTAATGGTTGTAAGATTAATTTAAAAAAATTCTTGTGGTCGACTGTAAGTAAGATTTGACAAAGCCTAATAACAATTTGTTTGTGGCAGTCTGTTTGGTTTTACCTGAACCAAAAATAAGTAGTGCTGTTTGATCTAACAAGCGCCTTTGATACAGTAAACAAGGATTTTCTATTAACAAAATTGTGTAATTCCGGTGTAATGGGAACTGCTTTAGACATTATTAATTTGTATATGTCTAACAGAAGTATATTTGTAAGATATAAAAATAGCGAATCTTGTAATAAGAATGTGACAATGTGTGTGCCCCAGGGATCAGTCTTGGGACCTCTTTTATTCATATTATATGTAAGCGATCTGCCTGAATATATAAGCAATGGGGAAATTAACCATGTTTGCGGACGATACAACAATTACGTTATCGGCAAACTCCTGAAAAGTTATTGTGTATGGCTAGGAATGCATCCAATGAGCTTAAAACTTGGTGCCAGCGTAATCAGCTTATACTGAATATAAATAAAACCGTCTTCTTAAATTTAAATATAAAAAGGCCCATTTCACTGGAGTGAATTTGTCACCAGATGCAAAGTTTTTGGGAACTTGTATGACGAAAATTTGAATTTTAACTGCCATATCGAACATGTATGTAAAAACTAAATTCGGCTTTTTATGCCATTTTCCAAATAAGGTTTGGAAAAAAAATGGTTTATTGACTGTGTATTATTCTCGTGCGTACAGTCATTTATCTAACAATATTGTAACTTGGGGAAAAGGCGTGGAAGTTAATCGAGTTTTTTGGCACATAAGCGCATAATTCGCTTGATATTTGTACTCGCTCCGTTATAGTCATGTAAGTCCACGTTTAGGGACAATAAGATTTTAACGTTTTATTGTATATATATTTTTAAAGTGTGTGCTGTTCGTAAAACAAAATTACTCTTGGTTTACTACACTTGGTCAAGACCATAATAATTATAACACGCGTAATGGAAGTGTTCTCAGTATCCCTAGTCATAGAACTTCATTTTTTAAAAAGTCACCATTGTATAATTTTATTGTTTGTTATAATAAGTTGCCAAAAAGTATAAAAAATATATCTTATTTTAAGAAGTTTAAGAGTGCAACTAAACGCTTTTTTGTAAATAATAGTTTTTATTCTTTGGGTGAGTATTTGAAGTCTTAAGACAATACGTGTTTAAGTATGTTTATTTATATGTATTTTGTCATATTTTTTATTTTTTTTTTTGACCACGTATGATACGATATGTTGTTTTATGTATTTTTGTAAATTATGTGTGAGTGATTCTTTATATACAACTTTATATGGTTTTATTTTTTTAAATAGTAATTTTAACTTAAGCAATATAGAAAGGTGGTGTTATACCTTATAGGGTTTTATTTTTAAAGGTTTTTAATTTAATTTTAAATTGTTCTTTTACTTATTTTATTTATTCTTAAACTATATAATCGTCTTAAGTTTTGTTTGTGACAAATGTTTTATGACATTATTTTATTAGTGTATTAATTTTTTATTGAACATATATTTTTTGACGACACCGATACTGTTAATCAGTTTTATGGTTAATAAAATACATTTCATTTCACATTTTATTTCATTTCATTTCATTTCATTTCAGTAGCTGGCATATACGTAGATATAAAAACCGCCGGCCGGCGGTTTTCTTCTTATAATTGAGCAAAACCGCCGGCGGTCGTTTAGCCAGTACCTATTTTTAATACGCTAATTAAATCTTTATCCAACCAACAAATGCTGACGTCAACTCAACCTCAAATTAATTCCAAGAAAACTTTACGTAGCCGATGTCGGTAGCATCAGCTAAGTTAAGTCAAATAGTGTTTCGCAGTATTAAGGGAAGTAAACATATTCACTTTGCATAATTTGTTAGCAAAGCAGAATTTAGTAAATTTAGGTAAATAATTTCTAAAAGTGAACAATTTAATTTTAATGCAATTGAGGCGTTGAGAACTAGAGCAAACCATCCTACAAATCAAAAAAGTCTTCTGTGATACTAGGGGCGGCAAATTTAAGCATGGTCGACGTGTACTGAACGGTGACCACTTGCGTTTGCGATCTGGAATTATTTAAAAATAATTAGAAGTCGTGATTGTAAGAGGCAAGGACCTATTTTTTTGCTCTTCACTTTTCATTTGGGATAGTTTTGTGTATTATACCTAGGGCGCCAAGTAATGAAAAGAGGGTGTGATTTGAAAGGTAAGGATTTTCTTTTTGCTTTTAAATTTTTTCCCAAAAAATTTAAAAGACTTAAAATCTATTCTTCGCCCCACAAAAAAAAATGAGCGAGAAGGAGGTGGTCAATTTTTGCCCCGCAAAAAAAAGACGATCCAGGGCTGACAGTGCTTTAAAAAATGACGTTTTAAGAAGGGAGAGGTATATTACATAATATAGGATGCGCGGCTCAAATGTTAAAAAATGCGTTCCATAGAGTATAAACAACAAAACATGGAGGTATTTCAAGTCATGCACAGTTGATGCTTCTTGGTGATCACTTTAATTAGGATAATTAGCATGTTTTTATAAATATACAGGGTGGAACAGAATGTTGTTAAGAAAATTTAAGGACAGACTGTACATTAGAAAATATAGAGAAAAATACATGTAAACATGGGTCCACAAATATTTCGTTTTCGAAATACAGGGTGGTAAACTTATAAGAAAAATCTTGTTTTTTTGTAAATATCCTTAGCCCAATTTTGTTTTAATTTTATATTATTATTTATTGCATTAAGGGGTAATTTATCACTCACTTAATTACATTTAATAAGTCCAGTGGCGTATCAAGCGGCAACTACAGGAATATTAAAAAAAAACGGTACGCCACTGACTGTGTAAATTTGTGGAAAATTTTTGTGCTTTCTTTAGATTGAACAAATAAAATACAGCTTTAAGGTTTTTTTTTCGTTTCTTGTTTAGTTTAAGAGAGAAAAATCATCTAGTTGCATATTTTTAGACAATAAAAGAAATATTGCGGAAATTTTTTCTTCTAAAAATTAAGTTTTATATTTCTTTATTAGCAATTACCTAACAAACCAATAAATATTTTTTTAAATGGGGTTTAAATCCAGTCTAACAATTTATACTAAAATAAGTGTTCTCAAAATTTTTAATTTTTTTGAAAAGTATGTATCCAGGAGCGGCGAGTTTTGGGATTTTAAATGGGTGTCATGTTTTCATAGTTTCATAGTTCATAGTTTAAAGACCAAAAAAAAACCACATCGTCTCTTTAAAATACCAAGCGAAAACAGGTTTTCAGCACACACCTACCTCTTCTATTTTTACCTAATAAAAAGTTGAAGAGCAAAAAAAGGAAAAGGTCCTCACCCTCATACATTTTACTTACTCCATTTCTTCTTGCTCGATACCAGAAAGTTTTGAACAGTTTTGAAGGGCTGAAAAATAAAACAGAATTGTTCTTTTCTCACATGGTGCATCGTACTCATACAATTCACCTCTTTGGCTGCATTGGCCCCCGTGCAACCACGTACTCGCCACCACTGCCTGTATCTTCAGAACAAAAAAACTGCGAACCCATATTTTCTGATGTAGAATCCACCCTTATATTTTCTGAACAACATTCTCTAACACTCAGTACATTGCATGCGTATTAATTACTCCTTTTGCCGAAAGCGCTTGATGGCGCAATTTTTATTAAACATCTTTAGGATAATTAACATGTTTAGATAAGTGTGCTTGGCAAAGGGCTTTTTTCAAAGTGACCTACATTGCCAAAAAATTTATTAAATTGTTTTGCAGAATACGCTAGGTGGCGCACCTTTTTTAAAATAACTTTTGGGAGGGTCTGTTCTGGTTCTCAACGCCTTAATTTAAGGTAATATACTAAAACCCATAATCGACAAAAAGATCTTGACCACTAAGTCATATTGAACATAAAAAACATTTTTCGGTTTTTTGATTATCCAAAAACATATTTATTTTTAGGAAACAAATAAATAAAATATAAGGGTGGAATTATAAACATAAGTAAGTAATCAAGAAAAAATATTATATAAACCATATTTGTTTGGTGATATTAAAAATGCCGCTTAAAACGCTGTTGGACTTAATAAATATAATCAAGTTGTGGCTAAACAAGCTCCCTAATACTACAAATTACACTGCCAATGTTTATAAAAGTAAGTTGAGTAAGTGATATTAATAAAAAGCCGTTTTTTTTAAATTTAACACCATATATTTAGAAAACAGTGCATTTTCGGACCTACGTTTATACATTTTTTTTCATTAAATCGGCTTATAAAAAATAAGACCTAAGGTTCTTTTATCGCAGTTACAAAACACCCTGTATAATGCTTATTAAAGTTTTTCGTTCTAAAATCTTCCTTAATTATTCTTAACATTGGAATGACAGGATCCTTAAAAATATTACTAAAATTATAAAAGAAGCACGTATTGCATGATAGCAGGTCAAATACAAAGTCAGCATATCCGTTATATTAGGGCTTTGCTTTTTAGATGAGACCTATTGACGTATGTAGTATTAAATTGTATATTTTCTAAACTGGGTTTTTATACTTTTTTCACTTAATTTTATAGTTATTATTATTATAGTGTGTTAATTGTCAATCATTATTTTCTAATTAACCCTGTGGACAGGAGTCACCCGACTGTCTTTTTGCTGTTCCCAAAAACTTTTTTTTCTTTTGAAAACGTGACCACAAACAAATTATTTCTTTAAATAAATTTTTGACCTGTCAAGTTATCTGGTTTAAATCTAAATGAGCATGCACACAGTCAGTCAGACCTACGAGCCCACTAGAGCTGAGATGGAGCTCTCGAGTAATTGCGACCATATGTAGGCTATGTAATTAAGTATAGGTGTAAAAATAGGGAATATAAAGTATAGGAAATATTCGCAGTGGGGTGTGAGTTGTTCGTGTCGCCGTCAGAAGAAAGACCACAGCGGTGTGCCAGCAGCTCCTGATCTCGTTTTGCTTAAATCGGCGCGCACGGTGCGGTGAATTGTGGGAAAGTACAAAGTAGGAATTAAATACACGTATTTGCTATGGTCGACGGTTTAGCAGGTTAGTATACACTCGGAAAAACTTACTCGAGACCTTCCTTTTAGTTCAGGTAGGCTCAAAGGTATGACTGATTGTGTGTATGCCCATTTAATAATATTCTTACTCGACAGACTACCTAACAGTAGGAACAGAGGCAAGTCTTCGAGTATTAATTTGCGTAGAAATGCGCCGACAGTTTAGTATACATAGGGTCGCACTTAGTGGTGAGTATTATTTCTATTATGCTTAAAAGCCTGAGTGACCGTGTGTATGCCCATTACGCCTACACGGAAAGAAATGTGGTAAACATTTATGCAATTGTAACCTAAACAGTAACAATGTGTAGTATTATAGGCCCCAGGTATACATTGTAGTAAAACTCGCTTCGTTTTTGTAGCAAATAATGTGCAGTAGTATTTAATACTCTGGTAGCAGAACTTCATGTTACCGTTTTCAATACTAGTATAATGTAGTCAAGATTCATATTTGGTTACTGTTGTTAGCTACTATCATTCATTTACAAAACTTTAGGGCTCGTTGATTTTTAAAACAGAAAATAATGATAAAAATAATTATACTTAGAACGTCAATAATAAACATATTTAACAAAATTTTTGCGCTACACTCTTACAGCACACAACGCCTTTCAATTTTTTCCGTGTACTAATAAATATGGGCTTGTAAAAACACGATACGTCACTATCACAAAATACGGAGGTATTAAATCATTAAGTTAAAAAAAAGAATGTGTTCAATTAAATTTTATTAAAAATAAACTTAAACTTTAATTTAGTTAATAAACTCCAAGGATAATATTTAAAACTGTTTTATTTTCGCTTGTCATATTAATAATTAAATAAATTTAAGAATAAGAGAGATTTTTGTGGCTGTGTGGCTTATCGTGTTTTTACAATAAGCCCTTCAATGTTTTATTATTTCGAGGACATGAAACAACCTCTTTGCATAAGATTATATTGTGTGTAAATAGGCCCAACATCATGTTAAGGTTTTAAAAATTTAATTGCTGCTATGTATTTTGTTTTAATAAATTTAATGTTATTTTAGTTTTTAAAAATAGGCTATGTTCCATTATTTCTTTTTCAAATAATACTGAAATGTGTACATACATATCTTATTTACATTATCTTTTTACAGTTTAATATTGAATATTTGTTTTCTTTTAAATAAAACTGCAGGTTTTTATCCGGCCCTTAAGCGTTTGATAAAGGCCTATTTTGATATTGCTTACCTTTGCCTTTTTTCTCAGAATTTAGCGAGGGATGTAGACGACAAAAAACCTATCGTAGTATACTCGTTTATTCTCATAAAATTCATTTTTTAACCCGAGATCCTGAGAATTAAAAATAATTTAAAGTTGGAAATAGGTCATTATAACTTCTATTATTCGGAACAAAAATTAATATTTTTAAATAATAAGTATTAAGAAAATATTTAAGGCAACAGCTTGGCACTTGAAAGAAGGTACTAACCATTATCATAACAATTAATATGGTACATTGTTTAAATAAACTAACAAGTTAAATTTTAATAGTATTTCACCAGTTTTACAACGACATCAATATTCTTTAAAAGTAAGACTACCATAAACTTAAAATGTAAAAAAATAATTTTAGGCAATCACAATTAGGAGCATACGCGAAATTAACCACAAAAATATTTTTATATATTTTCTAAATCTCTTTTCGGAGTTAGTTTACCTTTATTTTATTTGGAGCATATTATAAAAAAATATTACAGTCATAAACTTAAGTGTTTTGGGCTATTCGGCCGTCGTTGTAGGTTTTGTATCCTTGACGTTTCGCCAGCTCGACTGGTTGGCATCCTCAGAAGGTTGCGAGTAGACTACTTGCGTACTACGTAATTAAAAGAATACAAAATAATTGCAATAAAAATATGTTTATAGTACGGGACATAGCTGCAGTCATACTGATTAACTATTTTTTTGTTTTTTTTTATTTTTTAGTTCCAATTATTTGGAAGGGTCTGCTTATATATAAAACATGATAAATAACAAGCCTAACTAAGTTAAGTATCGATATTTCTTTTTTTTTATTGTAAAAATACCTAAAAATTACTTTAGCTTCTCGAGTTCTAGACCACTGGGACCCCTAATATCATTACAGTGTTACAACACTATTGAATTTCTACCACAGTGTTGATTTAGTTTTCGGCCACGGACTTTACTGTTCTTTTTTATTATGGTAGATTTACTAAATTTTGATTTAACTTTGTGTCTATATTTGTTTGCGTTTTATTTATTTTTACTAAAATTAGTAATTTTCTAGAAACCTGCGGCAACTCCGATTTTGACTAATTTTGGTATAGGGGTTTTTTTGAGACTGATCTGAATTAGAATTTTTTGGTGGAAACGTTTCGTTCTCGAGATATCCATCATCAAAGTTGAAATTTAAACTAATCCTATTTTCAGTATATTTCTCCTTCTATTTGACACATTCTTGATTTAAATCTAGAGTGGCATACAACATTTGATTTTCACGTTTTAAAACACCGTTTTACTATATATTTTACACCTTTTATTAATAAAATTGCAAAAGCTTACTTTAAAAATGTGGCAACCATGCATACACTGGTAACGTCATAGCTTGTTGCGACTGGAAACAATTGAAAGTAAAGCAATGCAATTTAGGGAAAAATAATGTAAAATACGTAGAAACACGTGGTTTTAAAAGGTGAAAGTCAAATATTGTATTTCACTTTAGCTTTAAATCAAGAATTGTGTGCAAAAAGAAGGGGGAATATAGTGAAAATAAGAATAGTTCAAATTTCAACTTTGAGGATGATATCTCGAAAACGAAAAGTTTCCGACAAAAATCCTTTCAGATTTGTGATCGGGGCGCTGATCACAAAAACTCCTGTATACCAAATTTCGTCAAAATCGGAGTTGCCGCAGGTTTCAAGAAATTACCCAAAATTATCCAGCAATTCCATCTTGTAGAAAATAACAGTTTTTTTATCCTTTTTTTACAACTACTACTTTTAAAAGTGTGGCAGTTTAATCTAAAAATATACAGGGTGGCCCAATTGTCTGAAAAAGTCCAATATATCTGTTGTTAAAAAGACGTATGACCTAAAGTTTAATATAAAAAGAGCGGTTCTTAAACGTGCATGTCCCAAAAATATTTTAATGTATACAGAGTGTTCCAAAAAGTTATGGCTTAAAATATGATTTTTAAAATTGTAACCCCTATTTTTGTTTAGGGGTATCCTGTTTTATTTACGAAAGTTTTAGTAAATTTAAATAGCTCGGCCACATCGCCACGAGTGCCAAAATAAAATAACGTACTATATGCAAAATTTAATGCTGAATCGGATTCTGTAAACAAAAATAGGGGTTACAACTTAAAAAAAACCTTTTTAGCCATAACTTTTTTGGAACACTCTGTATACATTAAAATATTTTTAAAACATGCACGTTTAAAAACCCTGTAACTTTAAAATTCTTTGTCATATTTCGGTTAACAACAGAAATATCGGACTTTCCCGGACAACTGGGCCACCCTGTATATTTGAAAAATATCTCTGTTTAATCGACAACAATTTAAAAAAGATCCTAACCTACTAAATATTAAAAATATTATTTTAAAATAAAAATGTTTAAAAAGAATTGTTTGAGCAGTATAAATCTAGAAAAAAATATAAAAACTGCTTCTGTAAGTGTGAATCATCTGATTTAGAGGTAAAATATCGTTACATTTAAATAAATTCGTTTTCTATGCTTTATAAAAAAACTTTTTTAACTTTTATATTTACCCATATATCCCAGGCTTTATAAGCTTTAAGCTGACAATAAAAAATTTACAACTTATGAAATAAACTTACTTGAATTTTGTTTGGGCACGTAGGGAGATAAAAGCCTTGTCCTTTTCTTTTCATATCCTTTTGGGTTATATCTCCTGTAACAAAAAAAAAAAAAGAATTAAAAAATAGCAATTACGTTTTCTGAACTTTTAAATTTATTTAAAAAAAGGTGTAAAATTAAATAGGCAATTAGTAGCTTAAGAAATCCTTAAGCACTGTGCTTTAACATCTCGTCTGGTATGGTTTATATTGCTAAAAAGGAAAATTGCTATTGTACACCAAGGCAAGGCGCAAATTAAGATGCGTGTATCGCGTGCGACGGGACATAGCACAGCGCGTACTTTTGTAACTTAATAAAATCAAATTAAACTGCGCAAATTTATTAGCGATATGACGTGGCGCAAGTCGCTCTTAAAAGTGTCCATTATTTTTTCTCTCTAATAAAATATACTTTTGGAGATTTAAATTTTAATGTTGATTTTACCAAAAATAAAGCAACACATTGTATTCAATATTATCTAATTCTGATTCAAATCCAGAACTTTAATTAAATAATTGTAATTGTTTCGTTTGAGTATAAGCTATTTTTTAAAGTGGTCTGTCGCGGCTATTGATAACCGCAGTGGTAAGAAGCATTTTTCGGATTTTTACGACCAAACAAATCGAGGGTAGACATACATGCGCACTGGAAGAATAGAACACCAGCACACACCTCCCTCCGCGTTCTGACCGTGACGCTCATTAGCTACCATACTCCGAACTGAAAACCTAGACAACGCGTCGTAAGTTCTTTCCAATATTTTCCACTTAGATCTTCAAATTTTTTGCCCATAAAAAGTAACTTTTGTGTCGCGCAGGTAATAACAATTCAAAGAGATTAGTGGTCGCGCTGACTTGTCTCAATATGCGGTGAACCACGCGGCGTGTCTGGCACGTTCGAGTAGTATCTCTCTAGACGCGTCATCTCGCAAGCGACATACGTGTCAATTTGCGCCTTGCGTAACGCAGGCCACAAATTGAGACGCGTCTAACGCTTGCGACGCGAGAAACAATGTCATTGCTCAAAAATCAAAGGCGTATTTATCACGTTATACGTGTCTAAATTTACGCCTTATTCAAACCTCATACAACGCCTAAACCGTTTCTTCCAACAAATTATTTAATTTTATATTTTCAAGTAAAAAAAGTAGATTTTTGGAGTTATGGTGTGGAATACTATTACCTAGGGTAGTTGGCCTGTAATAATTATTAGAGGTAAAAGCAAACCGTTACAAAGGAACTGTTAACCAGAACATTAACTCATACCATACTTTAGACCAGGAGTTCCAAACTTATTTCAACTCTGACGTTTTTGAAAATTTGCAATTTTCTTACGACGCCCCCCAACTCCCGACCCTTTCATTATTTAAAAAGTATCTACCAGTACTTGCCTAGTAAAGTAAAAGATTAACAGACAAACAACATCTGTACATTTGTAGTTTTCATTACAAAAAAAATAGGCATAAAAATAAATTAAAAGAGATAATATTAGTGTGAGGGATGTACTTAGTTCTTAAAACGCGGCTCCAGTTGAGAAATTACCACTCATTTTTTTATGTCTATTTCTGAACTGTACTTGTTGTGTTCTTTATTACAGCAAGTGCAAAAAGCCTATTTCGCACAAGTATGAAGTCGCAAATAGTAACACCATGGAACCAGGGTGTAGGGGCGGTAGGGGCAAAGTGTCCTTTTGGGGCGCCTGTATTTTTAAATAGAAACTTTTGCTATAAAAATTGTTTAAAAGCACAAGATTTTAATTTTACATGGGGTAACAGAAAGCATTAACGTATTATACAAGTTGTCCCAAAAGTATGAAAACGACTAAATATCTCAAATCTGCCGTCCAACGGAAAAACACCAATAGGGTTATAATATACACATACAGTGTTTTTCCGTTGGACGGCAGAAATACTAAGAGCCACAGAAAAAGTTTTAAATAAAAAAGTTGTGTAAATTTAAATAAATCATCTTGTGGTAAACTTGGACTTGACTAAACGTGGTATTTATTGATATTTTAAGGTTAAAATAACATTTTTAAATGAGAACCTAATTTGTTTTAATCTTAGTGACATCTCACGAAGGCTTTAACTCATTTTTTATCATGATCTTCAGGACGTTTTAAATTGTTTTTAATTAAATATACAAGCAGTGCCAGCTCGATTCGTTCAAATATTTTTTTTATAAATCTTTTAGATCAAATGTTACCCGAATAGATGATTTATTAAGTTTCATCAAAGACAATTGTAGTTTCACTATAGACTCCCAGAACAATGTTAAATTTTTGGTCATCAGTTTGGACGCTGGCTTGGCTCAATTTATGAAGCGGCAAATTATACGTACTGTTTACGTGTGTACTCGATGGATATCTGCTTCATAAATTCCACGAAGCGAGGGTCCAAGCTGATGACCAAAAATTTAGCATTGTTCTGGGTGTCAATAGTGAAACTGCAATTGTCTTTGGTTTCATCCAAATTTTAATTTTAAATAAGATTTTATTGTTTTATCGATTGCCCGGATCATCCTAAAATTACTTCACATACTTCACACATTTCAACAAAAAAAAACTTAAACTTAATGTCATTTTGTGCGAATTTTTAATAGAAAACTTTATAGTATATTTTTTTTAATTATCACTACTGCTTAGAGGTTTTAGATCTTGTGTGTGTAAAAATTGATTAAGTAGTATACTCTACCGACTTTAAGCATAAAGGCATTAAAGAACCTATTATAACAAAATTAAAAAAAAAAACTTTATTAAAACGATGTTAAATTAATATTTACCAACTTCTTTATTAAATTTGTAATTTTTTGCCTGTCAAAAGTGTAAAGGAATTACAAAAAGTGAGATTAAAAAGTTTTGGAAACTATAGAAGCGTGTCCAAACTGATTTCATTATTTTTCTAATGGTATAGAAGTTTCAAAGTCAAAAAGAATATATTAAATGGCTTGTTTATATTGAAGGGAAAAGTTTTGTTGTTGATTAATTTAGTCGATGGACTTTTTACTTGGTAAAAGTGTGTTTACTCTTTTAATTTTACAAAATGGGAAAAGTTCTTTGAAAGTAAGCGTAGTAAACCACTAATTAAATTATTGATATAAGGTTTGATAAAGCTCGTGCAAATATTGGCAACATTTTTTTGTTTTACTCGCCTACGCACGTAATCTCACGTTAGAAAATTTATTTGGATATTAGAGGAACAGCAAATAAATATCAAAACTGCCACTTACAGAAACTGCAGCATATTTAGAATACCAGCTGGTTTTTTTGAAATAAAATTAAATAAAAAAATATGTCTTGATAAAAATACATTTCTTATTTGAAAAATTATAAACTTTAATATTTATCACTATTAAATAAAACAAAATCCAAGAACTTTATAAAAACAAAAAGAACCACAAACTAGTAATTATATCAATTGCCCTAAAGTGCAAGTAATTTGGAATATAGTATTCCGTGTATTCCAAATTGTATTCATATTTTTTACAAATATACTGCTAATACTGTAATCTTAGCAACTATGTTTCAGCAGCGGCCATTTCCTTCTTTTTCCACCTATTTAAATTTTTGTATTCTTGAGCACCATCTCAAATTCATCATTACTAAAAAAACATACAACCTTTAGTATTCCAAATTAACAACATACCATCCTAACCTAAAATGGCATTTTAAATTTTCAATTTCAGAAATATTTACAAAATTAAAGTTAAAATCATAAACTAAAAAGGTCACTTAACAGATTGAATAATTACCCTAAATATTTTACCCAATGCAGTTAATATTATGATGGGTTGCATACTTAGCAAAAAAGTTTTCAAATCTGTATTTTCGTTCCGTCGGGGCTAGTAGCCGAAATCTCAAAATGGCGTCCTGTTTTAAATGCTTGGTGGCTTAGTGTGTCTTACGACGTTATGTTTATGAGAAAAACATATATGGCCTTAATAGTTATTTTGATATCAAAGTATTCCAAATTACTTGCAGTATCTCAAATATGCTACAGTTCCTCTACTATTTGACGTTAAGAAATATTTTACTAAATATAAATACAGGGTGTATCACGGTCGATGGTACCTTAAACATTTACAAAAACGAGAAATTGGATGTTTTTAAAAATTTGTTAATATAGGTAGTTGCTTGTAATCTAACAATCTAAAATATTTTTAACGGTGCAGCGGTGTCAGTTATACCAAAAAGTAGCATCATATTTAACCCAAATTTAATTATTTAATACATTTAAATGGAACACCCTGTATTTTTTAGTATTTTTGGATTTTTTATTACTTTTTGATTCTTGACCGAACGACGCGTAGCGGAAAAGGCACTATATTTTTCTACAAGCGAAGGAAAACAAAATTTTAATATATATTTTTTTAAATTTAATACTATGTTACCCAATATCCTACTTGTTTTTATTATTATTTTGTTGGTAAATGTGCATTTTGTAAAATTTGAAGGTTAATAGCGGATTGAAGAAGTATTTTTGTTGTGGAAATAATGGTGTCTGCGGAATGTGTTTCTTCCTACCTCCAGGGGTGGTCATAGGGAAGGAGCCATGGGGCCATGCCCCCCTTTAATGCCACATCCTTTGTATTTCATAGATATGTAATGGCAAATATGGGCATTTATTGATGATATGGCTCCCCCCTCAGGGCTGGTCCGAGTGGTGAGGGTGATCATGGAATTGAAAAGTAAGAAGTAAGGACCCTCTTTTTTTGCTTTTCAAATACGTGGGAGTTTTTTTGTAAATTTTAAATTTATAAATTAAAGAATGAAAGAAAAACAATAAAAAAATAGGTGAAAGCTGCGTTAAAATAATTGTTTCTGTTAAATGAAAAATACACATTTTACTAAAACAAGACCAACATGTTAAAAAAACTTTAACAGAATACATTTGTTTATTCTTAACATGGATATTTTTTATTTGCGTTATTAAATTATTAATAAAAATGCTTTAGCTCCAAAGCAGACAATAAAATACAAAAGTTTAATAAGAATTGTGTAAAGTTATTCATTATTATATTTTTATGGCCTATTTTCTACCCAATAACAATAATAAATGACATAATATGCAATATCTTAGAAACGACTTTAAAGAAATACAAAATGTAATACATTTACTACACAAGACAAAAACTTAAGTATTTTATATTTTTTAAATATATCCAATTTTTCATTATTTCAATGTTTGGTATACAATGTGTTCATTTAAAAACTTACGACTCAAAATATCTGCGAAAAGGGACAGATTTGAAAGATTCGTTAAAACACGATCAGATACTTATTGATGGGGAACGTTTTTTACAAAAAATTGGACGGTGCGCCTTCAACCCCTTAACCACCAAGGCCATTCCCCCAAAATTCTTAAATGAGAAGGGAGGTATAATGCTACATCATTTTAAAGCTCCTAATGAGTACTTTATAACTCTAGAATATCAAGTCAACAACTTTACCTACTACAAAATGGCGGTACTTTAAAATTTACCTGAGTACCTCATTTAGATGGCCACATTTTCGAAACTAATAAGGTTAGATACACTCACTGTGACATTTTCTTAAAGCTCCTTTCATGCTCTTTTTTTATAGTAATATTGGTGATATAATACAGAGTAGGACAAAAAGTATATATTTTTTAATGACGCACCCTGTATATTAAATCAATATATAAAAAAATATTTAAAGACCTTTAAAAAATACATTAGGTATATCAATAAGTTTCGGCAATATGGCCATTCAAATCAAGTATTCAGGTAATTTTTAAAGTACCGTCATTTTGTAGTAGGTAAAGGTATTGACTCTATAATTTAGGGTTTTTAAGTACTCGTGAGGAGCTTTAAAATGATGTATTAATTGACGCCCCTTCTCATTTAAAAATTCAGAGTAGTAGCCCCGGTGGTTAAGGGGTTGAAAGGACGCTGACCAAATTTTTGTAAAAAGATCCCCCAATAAATATTTTGACGTGATTCGGCGATTTTCTCAAATCTAACTTTTTCGCAGGTAACTTGAGTGGTAAGTTTTTAAATGTGATTCCCTGTATAATTAAAATTTTATAATCACTAAAAAATAATTACGTTATAATCATAACTCCGTTTTTTCCTTTTCCCGGAATAAATTTATTTTTAATTATTTGACTTGAGGTTTAATATTCAGTTCCCGATGTTCTTCCATTATATTTTCCATGTATTCTAATTTAAAATGTCACCTATTAAATTTCCATATCCTCATGTTATCTTGAAAATAGCACCATGGAGAAATCCAAGATATCAAGCTGACACGACGATCTGTCGGTGACATTTATGAGAATTGATTACGGCCATATTGCTGCTCAGTTTTCCTTATTTCGCGTAGAGGTTGTTTATTGCCGAGGCTAGTAATATACGAGAACCGAATAAAAACTGTCTTTTTTCTATACAGGGTGTCTCTAAAAGGCCTGTACAAAATGCTACAACAAATTCCGTGGACCAAAATACGACGATTTAATCCAATTTACCTTGGTCGATAAATTAATCGTTTGCAAGATACAGGGTGTCAAAGTTTTATTTTTATTTTAGTTATTTTTCAATATTTTACCTATTATAAAACATTTTTTGCTCAAAATTCAATATTTAAAGTTTTTTAGGGCGGAGAGTCGAAATGTGCTAATGCTTTTGCTGTTAAATGTAGAGGAAGCCACCTGCAGTCTATTGCTTGGGTTCAAAGTGTCATAACTTTTTTTGCCTCCGTATAATAAAATTTTAGAAAATAATTTTTATTCCGCCACATTTTTTGCACCAAAAAGGTATACTTGATAAATATCGCTACGAGCAACCGTTTTTGAGATATTTTAGATTAAACCTTTTATTTCATACAAAAGTTTTCCATAACATTCATTCACGCTTTATCTAGTCCACCTGGTATTGTCCAAAAGGTCTGTACAAAATGCAACCACAAATTCTTTGTGCCAAAATACAACGATCAAATGAAATTGGCGATTTTAACTACCGATGGGGGCGCTGCTAAACGTAAACAAAGTCGAAAGAAGTAGGTAATATGCAGGTTCCTGTTACGGATTTCGGGTATTAAAACGGTTTAAAATACTGTTTAAGTTTCAATACGGCCGTGAATTTGTTTAGATTTATAGGTATTAAGTGTGTTAAAACTCGATTTGTGAGTTTGAGTAGTGGCCTTGATGGTTTAACAGACTTTTTGTTAGTGGTCATTAGTGAAGAAAGCGCTATGTAAAACTTTTTCGGAATGAGTAAAAATTGTTTTTGACGCTAACCTCAGTATTTTCATACCTCAATTGCACTCCCGATATTAGGTGCACAGTGGAAGGAAAAGAAATCTTTAATTCCAACCATATTATTTTGATTATACACACGTCTTTTTATTTTAGATGTTAATGGCTCTTCTGATGCTATAATAAACGTTTAATTATAGATAAAAAAAGACTTTTTAATTAAAATGATAGCAAAACACACAGGTATTCACGCACAAGGCTCAAAAATGCGTGGTAAACATAACGAAGTTAATAAATAATATTATATTTATTTATATCCATTTCAATGGTTAAACATGTCCGATCACCTGTTTTCTTAGGTTACGCCGTTGACTACTAGAGGTCTCATTGATCTTAGAAATTGCCAATTGATCTTAGTCAAAATGTGCTGGTCAAAAAAATAAATGGAAAATACATACGAGATACACCTTGTATCTCGCATACCAGCAACCTTTCGACTAAGACAAATTGCATTAGATCATTGTATTTGACCCAAAGAATTTGTGGTAGCCATTATGTACAGACCTTTTGGACAATATCAAGTGGCCTAGATAAAGCGTGAATAAATGCAATGGCAAACTTTTGTATGAAATAAAACGTTTAATCTAAAATATCTCAAAAACGGTTGCTAGTAGCGATAATTATCAGGTATACCTTTTTGGTGCAAAAAATGTGGTGTAATAAAAATAATTTACTAAAATTATAATATACCAAGGCAAAAAAGTTACGACACTTTGGACCTAAGCAATAGACTGCAGGTGATTCTCTTTATATTTTACAACCAAAGCATTAGCATATTTCGATTCCCCACCCTAAAAACCTCTTTGCACCAAATTTTGTGAAAAAATGTTTAATAATAAGTAAAATATTTAAAAATAACTGAAATAAAATAACAACTTTGACACCCAGTATCTTTAAAACGATCAATTTGTCGACTAAGGTAAATTCGGTTAGATCGTCGTATTTGGGTTCAAGGAATTTATAGTAGCATTTTGTACAGATCTTTTAGAGACACCCTGTATATTTGAGTAAAATTTTTGTGCATATGTATTTTGTAAAGAAATTAAATATTATTTAATACATAAAAATATTTAAAAGGCATAAAAGGGTTCACATAATAGTAAACGTTATAGGCGATTAAACTGCTTCTAGAGCAGTATGACATTTCTTAGTCTAGTCTAGTCAACAAGTTAAGACTTTGTAAATTTTTCTTTATTGCAGAGTTCTTAACGGAATCCATTCCGGCTTATCTGCGACCGATAATCGGCGCATTAGCGACCACATTTTTGCAAACCCCCATTTTTCTACCTGGTGGGTCTAGAATACATTAAATTTAAGACGCACAGTTGCCCAAATGTAGGTGGACTATTTGAAATATTTCATTACATTATACATTTTTTTTCTGAAAGTTTTTGTTGCAGTATGAGCCAGACAAAAAAAATTAAAATTATTCAAATATACGAGTTTCATTCTTACTTACTGTAATCGTATGCCGGACTTTCAAGAGGTATAAACAAATCTACAGATACAAATCTAAGTATTGCGATGAAAATTGTTACAGTTGTTGAGGCGTGCGAATTTTTTTTTTTTATAGCATTTTAGCAAAGGAAAATTTTTCTAAAAACGCAAAATCAAAGAAAGTGCGTATATATTATTAAATAAAAATAATTGTGTAGCATCAATTTCACTTAATTTAAACCACACTTGGTTGCCTTTGCTTGATACTGAAGTATCTTCAGGAAGACAAAAATTAACTAACTATTCACCTTTTTTGTAATACAAACAATAAATACACCAGCAACCAGTTATCTATGTTACTATGACACTATAACCAAACAAACATATTTGACATTTATTGTCAAAAGTTCTCAGAATATCATAAAAAAGATAATATTTTTTTAAATTTTAAACCCTAATAATAGTTAATTTTTATTTTTATTATTTTTATTCAATTTATCTTGACAACGGTGGCAGACTTGCCACCGAAACGTCGATTTTTAGTTAACTTTTTAATTGTTTAAATATTTTTTTATTTTTTTGGTACTTTTAATTGATTTTTTGGCGTGTACCCAAACAATTACCATCCATTATTTTATTATATTATAAAAGTGTAATATTATTGCAATACGTATATTTTTGTATTTTATACACTAATAAACACTTACGGATGGTTAGTTCTGGTAAGCAACGTCTTTTTTAAATTCCTTAAATAAACCGAAGACGAATACATACATATATATATATATATATATATATATATATATATATATATATATTGCAATACGTATATTCTTGTATTTTAAGTTTACGTAAATTTTTAGCCCTTTATATGCAATAAATAAATATTAATATAAATATATCTACAATTTCTTAACTATTTCACAAAAACGAAAACAACTGGATGGAATAGTTTATAAACAACTTGGCAATAATGCTCTAATTTAAACCCATAGGTCGATTTTATTGCTTTTTAATAATCGGTCGCAGATAAGCCTATTTTATTATGACAACCACTAAAACAGTGAACTCAAGTTGTAGACTTACTGAGTTTTTATTGCATCATTAAAAATATTATAAAAATACGATATTATTTGCAACAACAGTAAGCAAAATATGACTAGTCTAGTCAAGAAGTTCAAAAGCGTGAAAAATAAAAACAAACCACCTAAAAGTATGTGCGATAGCTCATTCGATTCGGAATGACGTCTAGAAAAATGTTTTTTTTGAGGGCTTATTAGAACATAAAAAATTGTGTTTGTTATTAACAAAATAAAACAATAAAAATGTTGGTTAGTGTTTTGTTAATAACTGCTAACTAAAGGAGAAAATTTCTTGGTTTCCGAGACTCTATCTCCATGTTTTTCATTTTTTCTTAACTAAAATGGGGCTTCGCGAGGTCGTTACGGCATGCGCCCTCTAAAAAGCCGTTATATTACTTAAAATATTTGTTTATAGTATTAAATAATAGTACAAAAATTTTAAAAATTGTGTTATAATATAGACATTTAAACGAAAAAACCTCAGCGAAAAAAATATCTATTTTTAAAAAGTTCTCAATTGTTAATTAAATATTTTGGCCCAATTTCTTTCGTTATAAATTACGACATAAAAGTTTAAATAATTGATTTATAAGTTTTTCGCTTCGTGGAGCTCTTTCTATTTAGGTATTTAATAAGGATTTAATTTATACATTTTTAAAATTTATCAAATTGTTAATTTTTTTAGCTAACAAAAAATAAAAATTTGTTCAAATAATTTAATTTTATTATTATTATTATTTTTTATTTTGATTTAAAAAAATCTTATATTTTTCTATATTACTTTTCTTTATTCTATATCTCTTGTAACAATTTGTTTAGGTTTTGGCTTTGGTTTAGAACTTTCCTAAATGCGCTTACTTTAAACATGTAATCTTTGTTAGAATTCCTACTTAGTTTACTACAAAAAGAAATGTAGTTAGCACACTAATTGATTTGTAATAATAATAATTGTAACTTTTAATAAATAATTATTACTACGTAATAACCAAAACGCAGAGATAAGGACAACTTTAAACAATTAGGAATTGTACTAAACAACATACCTAAATAAAAAAAGTTTTTGTGTAATGGTAAAAATGTGCTACTTATAAATAAATTATTTAAAAAAAATAGTTAAATCCAATTTCTTATATATAGTTTATTAAAATATTAAACTTTAATAATTTTGAAACTAAAACAATAAAATGAACAATTTTTAAAATTTGGTATAATATGATACACATATGTTTTTAAAATAAGTATCAAATTGTAGAAGCCCAATAAGATTTTAAAATAAAATAAACTGTTAGTTTAAATTATTGTTTAGAAAAGATACAACCATAAATAACTCAGTCAAATTAAACCAAATGAAGGATTCAGGGAAAAACACCGTCACCGCATTTTTGGAAGAAACTGAACTGCACAAATAATTCGATACATTTGAAGGTGTACAATTCAAATCTGATTTTTGGTGAAAAACCCCATAAGTGTTTTTGCATTTTTCTTAAAATCCACCTTTATGCAATGACGGTTTTTCTCATGTCTCCTTTAAATGTATTTAAAAAATGATTTTATATGGGCCTAATTAAAATATAATAATTATACTCGAAAAATTGTAATTATTTTATTAGACTTATTTATTTTAATTTAGATAAGTTTATTAAGCAGCCTTCTAGATAATACGAAAAACAACTTTAAACAATTAGGAATTTTACTAAACAACATACCTAAATAAAAAAAAGTTTTTGTGTAATGGTAAAAATGTGCTACTTATAAATAAATTATTAAAAAATAGTTAAATCAAATTTCTTGTATATAGTTTATTAAAATATTAAACTTTAATAATTTTGAAACTAAAACAATAAAATGAATGATTTTTAAAATTTGGTATAATATGATACACATATGTTTTTTAAAATAAGTATCAAATTGTAGAAGCCCAATAAGATTTTAAAATAAAATAAACTGTTAGTTTAAATTATTGTTTAGAAAAGATACAACCATAAATAACTCAGTCAAATTAAACCAAATGAAGGATTCAGGGAAAAACACCGTCACCGCATTTTTGGAAGAAACTGAACTGCACAAATAATTCGATACATTTGAAGGTGTACAATAAAATTCAAATCTGATTTTGGTTTTGGTGAAAAACCCCATAAGTGTTTTTGCATTTTTCTTAAAATCCACCTTTATGCGATGGCGGTTTTTTCTCATGTCGCCTTTAAATGTATTTAAAAAATGATTTTATATGGGCCTAATTAAAATATATTAATTATACTCGAAAAATTGTAATTATTTTATTAGACTTATTTATTTTAATTTAGATAAGTTTATTAAGCAGTCTTCTAGATAATACGAAAAACAACTTCTTATTATACCCTTACTGACCTAAAGTATATAAGGTGTTACAGAATGTTGTTAAAAAAATAAGCGCAGATTCTACCATTAGAAATATAAAAAACCCATATAAACATGGGTCCACAAATCCCTCGTTATCAAGATACAGGGTCAACGTGTAAAAAAATGTTTTTTTTTAAAATATCTATAATATCCTTTATCCATTTTTAATTTTTATCAATGATATTTAAGGCATTAAAGGGTTAATTTATCACTAACTTAGTTACACTGAATAAGTCCAGTGGTGTCTCGAGCGGCAACTGAGAGAATTTTCTAAAAAAAAAAACCGATTTTTATAAAGTATTTTTTTGTGCTTTATCTAAATTAAGCAAATAAAAATGCAGCTTTTATGTCGTCTAATTTTTTTCGTATTTTGTTTAGTTAAGGAGAAAAAAAACACCTATTTGCATATTTTTAGACCATAAAGGAAGCATGGCCGGAATTTTTTTTAAACTTAGGTTTTATAATATTTTTTTGCAATTAGGCAACATTAATAAAAACTTATTTAAATAAGGTATATATTCACTACTAGAATACCTGTTTGCTAAATTTTTAGTGTTTGTTTTAAAAGTTTATCACCCTGTATCTTGAGAAACAAAAAAAATTGAGGACTTATGTTTATATGAATTTTTGATGTAGAATCTGAACTTAAATTAAAAAATAAATAAATCTTCTTTCTTCAACATTTTGTAATATCCTGCATATTCTTATTTGTAAAATTTTTAATAAGCATCTTACTGCTCTTTTTTTACCGAGTACCTTTTACATATTTTTAATAAGGGGAAAAATTATTGAAGGTTTTAGTTTTTAGTCATTGTTCTAATTCGTGTAAAGTGGTTCTTAAAGTAGTACAATTTTTAAATTTAATAATTACCGAATATGTTCGGTGATATCATCGGGGACTTTGTGCAGTTTTTTTTATCTTTTTGACATTCCACGAAGGCATATGCCTAAATACCAGAGTATCGTGGGTGTCGGGTTATTAGATGTTTAACCCATCGTTTCCCCTGTTCCGTCAACGTTGTCCAAACACTGAAACATGCAGTTATGCATTTCACAGCACCTTTTAGACAACGCGGTAGTGCCACCTCGGTCGTTATTTTAATAACTACTACCTAAATAATTTATGCTACTACCTAAATGGTTATTTATATATATTACCTTTTACCTATTATTAATAAAGGGGAAAATTATTGAAGGTTTTATTTTTTTAGTCATTGTTTTAATTCGTCTAAAGTGGTTCTTAAGCTAGCAAAATTTTTAATGTAATAATTACCGAATATGTTCGGTGATATCATCGGGGACTTTGTGCAAAATAGTTAAGCAAAGTTGTTAGATTTCGACGGTTGTTTATTATCTCCATTAATATTTTAAACTCTAAGAATCAAGTTCTCAAATATCAACAAACTAATTTTGTATGTCGCAAAAGTACATAAACTCGTAAATGTCTGAATGCTTGACTAAATAAATTAGTAAATGCACTCGTGCATGTTACTCTAACTTAATCTATTCAACATAGACGCCCATTTAAATTAACTCTGCCATACAAATGTTGACTAAAGTAATTTTTTATACAGTGTTACATTTTCATCAGCAAGAATTAAAAAAAATAATTTGGCAAACAAGGCGCCTGCTTCTTAGAGGTGTTAAGTGTTTATTAATCATCATTATTAAATATAAGCTATAGTACTTGTGTTGTAAATTTAACCTTTATTTGCATTTTTCAAAACTAAAAATGATATAATTTTTCTTAAATTGTCTAAGTACTTTTTATTATGGAGCTGATACCTATTTTCTTTATAAGAAACTTATATTTTTTATAACAAAAGGATATTTCAATGTGTTTAAAAAAACATTTAATATGTCCATTTTTATTAGTTTTGAAAACACGGCCATTCAAATCTGAGATAAGATAGACAATAACAGACATATGTACCAATTTTTGTAAAGATTTCTTAAGAGTATTTAAGATTCAGGGTGTCCCATTAAAAAAAACATATATTTTGTCGTACCCTGTATATTTTAAAAGATAACAGCAGTCTGATAACAAATAAAAATATTACAAAAAAACCCAACTAAAAAAATACTTTTATTTCTTTTATGCGTTAAAAAAGAAAAAGTCTAAATCTAAATTTATAACGTTCCAAATAAAAAATTAAAAATTATTTTTACATCTGGATGGCTTCCTTTTAAAACTAATAAGACAGATATACACATACAGTGTGGTGCATAAAGTCTACAACAAATGGAAAACTTCTTATTTGCAATTTCTCAGAAAATTTTATTCCTACAAAAGTAAGTCCATGTCCTTAAACTGTATTAAAAATAAACAGTTTTATTAAAAGTTCAATGGTATACAGGGTAAGACAAAAAATAGAAAACTGATACAATAATATAAATAAAATATATTACAAAACGGTAAGAATTAAAATTATCTAGAATTTAAAGTTATGCCTAGATACCAAGTTAAAACCTTCTAATCAAATTTTTATTATTATTTTGTAATTTTAAATGATTTTTGCTTTTATATGAATTTAAATCGATTTTTTTTAATAAATAAAGCTTTTCTATATCCACATTATCATTTATCATATATTTGGTTAAGTTTTAAATATTCGCTTTTATTTAAAGAAAATCGTTTTAAGGTAAGTTAGTTGTAACTGCTTTGAAAAAAAATAATTAGAATCGTATTAATTTGTAGCACACAAGGTTAATTTTAAGCTTAAAAAAAATAAAAATCAAAATAGGTGGTCATGGCTTGGTATTTGGACTATTTTTAACTTTAAAGAAGTTCTCTTTTGAACATTTTGTTGTATTTTTAAAAATAAGGGTAATTTACTCACACTTTTTAGTTTTTTCTTACCTTCTCTAGACATACATAATTTAACTTTTAATAAAACTAACCACTAGACTGAGCCAAAAAATCGTCATTTTTTTAAATCGATATCGAAAATATTGTTTGGGGTCACAAGAGAAAATATCGTAAAGGTATGAGCCCTTTATATTATTATATGGAGGTCGATCTCCTTTAATTTATATTTTTATTTGTACTTTCATTTTGCGCCAATGTTGTCTAACTATCGAGGTGAAACAAAATGATCTACACGTATACCTTTAGGAAATTAAATTGCCTACAAAAACGTTTTATTAAAACATTTTTGCTAGTCGAACCGTTGTCGAATAATCAAGCTTTAAATATTAATATACGTTTTAGATTTACCTTTTTATTTTTGATTTTGTAACTAGCGAAAAATAAATGGGAGAAAAAATAACAAGATCTTCAAAATCAGTTTAATGGTCTACAAAAAGTTCCTAAACCTTTTTATGTAAAACTTTTTTTTAAGTTATTTAAAAATTAATTAAAAAAAATAACCTCTTGTTTTTTCGTTGGTGAATCCATTTTTTTACTCAATGGAACAAATTGATAAATTACATTATTGAAAATCATAACTTTATCAATCTTATCGGTTAAAATATTTAACTACTTAGTTCAATGCTTTATTTAGAAATATCGCCAAATCATTACAAAATACAATGGTCAACTCTTATTAAATGCATGAATATACACTTGTAACATCTTATTTGTCAACGTTGTATTGTAAGTTAACATAAAAATGTCAAGAAGTTCCAAAATAGACCTGGGCAAAAAATCAAATATCGAAATTTGTAAAAAATATTTTTCATCGATCATTTATTCATCCCAATATATTTATTTTAAAAATGTGTTTAAAATATAATATACAACTGAAATATTTACGCGATATAAATAAATTAAATTTAAGTACAACATTTTCTATGTCTTACTTTTTCCTAATTTATTTTCATTCTTGTTTGTTTGATTTTTTTAACTTTAAAACTTTTGGACTATGTAGAGGTTATTATTAACTTATTATAATACCACTATCCTATATTATTATCCCCATTATAATATAGTAAAACTTGCACCCAACATGCTCCGACACTGGAAGGTTTATTTTCTAAAAATATTCAACTAAACCATTGTTAAAATGTTTATGGCTCTATTGTAATGCATCATTTACAGAGTGTGTCGAACCAAATACCTAAAAAACTACCTGTTTATTGGTCTCTTTACAATGAAAAGAGTTTAGAGACTTGCCCTGTAATAAAACCCTTTTTGAATTTATGATACCTTCTCCAGCTATCACTGAATAAGAAATGGACTTTAAATTGTGAATAAATTTTAAAAAAACAAGTTTACATAAATATTTTTGTAAAGCATGAAATTCCCTTTAAGAATCTATATTGTTCTTTTCTATATATTTACTTTTTGTTAGTTACAAAATTCCAAAATAAAAAGGTAAATCTAAAAAAGATACCAATTTTTAAAGCTTGATTATTTGAAACCGATTAGTCTGGTAAATATTATCAATAAGACGTTTTTTGTAGGCAATTGAATTTCATAAAGGTATATCGATGGATTTTTGACCAAACATCGTAAGCGACTTTCGGTAAAACAAAGCCGAGAACTGAATTAAAGCCTTGCACTTATGTGTATACAAAAACACCAACTTTATTTAAAAAATAACGAAATGAGAAGAATAATCGTTTCCTGTAAAATTTGCCGAAAGTCTCTTACGATGTTTTGTCAAAAACTCATCAATATGTGCAGTTATTTTTACGTTTATAGTAAGGCAGCTTTGACGCAAAATTAAATTACAAATAAAAAAATCTAATTTAAAAGAGACACACCTCTAAATATTGATATTAAGGGCTCAAACCTTCACACTATTCTTTTGTCACCCTACCCAATATTTTTAATATATTTAAAAAAGTCGATTTTTTGGCCCAACTTTAAACAATTTTACAAGGCATACCTATATATACAGTGCGTTCCAATTAAAACAAGCCACTCCTAAATAATCCCGTCATTTATACACTAATAAATAAATCCTGAAACACGTTAAGATTTATTTTTAGGGGAACACATTTTGTCTCAGCATTTGCTTGTTTAGGTGATCCCCTCTCCTCACTAAGACAAACGTCCAAAAGTTTAAATTTAAAGAGGATTCAAGTGATACCGTATCTTAAAGGGTATTAAATTCTTCTTTTAATGGTTTTTAGTTTTTTTAAAAATCGGCTAAGTAGTTTCTAAGAAAATTCAACCTAAATACGAGGCTTTTTACCGAATGGCTCACCCCTATAACTTTGGTATTGTTTAAAAAATCCAAATAAAATTTGGTACGTGGGTACATCACATAAATATGCATTGTTTTGCAAATTCAGTCGGTTTCTTTACTTCCGGTTTAGCCGGAAAAGGCCTAAACTCTTCTTATTTTTAATGTCATACCGGGGTATATTTTTACTAATTTGAATATAAAATGACGTTTTGAGCATAATGCACATTACATTTGCAGTCATGGCACCTCTAGATTCAAATTTAAAAAAAAATAGAATATTTAAAGGTTAGATGTCAAAAATTTAGCAAATTGAAAGTCATTGTACTTGGCATGTCATTTTTTATACAAATTTATAAAAATATACCGGATGTCCTATTTAAAATAAGAAAGTTGAGGTCGTTTCCGGCTAAACTGGATGTGATAGAAAATTTCCGAGTTCATGAAACAATGCATATTTATATGATATATTTATGAACCATTTTTTTATATTTTAAATAATAAAAGAGTTATAGGGATAAACCACTCGCTAGGAACCCCGGTATTAAGTGTAAATTTCTCTCAGAAACTATTAAACCGATTTTAAAAAACTAAAGTCTGTTTAAGAGAGAATTTGAAACCACTTTATGATAAGGTATTACTTGACCCCTTTTCCCATTTGAACCTTTTGACGTTCGTGTTGATAAGGAGAGAACATGTAAAATACAAAAACAAAAATGTGTCCCCCAAAAAATAAAAATGACGTATTCTAGATTTTTTATAAGTGAACCAATAACGGAATTACTTTAGAGTGGTTTGTTTTAATTGAAATGCACTGTATATATTTTTTGAAACGTAAATAAAAGTGGTTTATTTGTTATCACCCTATATAAAAGTGGATCTTAGGTTGTAATTTAACTTTAGCTAACTGTCTTTATTTGTTTTCTGGGAGATTAAATTTAAAACAAAATAATATTTGGCTTTTCTCCAGAATAAAATTAAAAGTTTATTTAACATTTTAAGAAAATTAAAACTTTTATACATTATGAAGAACTAAGTTCTGCTCCTACATAATATAATAAAAGTTATTATTGCTTCAAAAGAAAATAAATAATGAAAGTCAAATACAGTTCAATATTACAGTACAGTTTAAATCTATGCACAAAATAACGCTTAACAAGACGCCAGACGAGAACTGGGCCAATGGTTGCGTCTCAAAAATGTGGCAAATAGTTTACCAAAAATGTGGCAAACAGTTTACCTAAAACTTATAAACTTGTTAGAAAACTGGAAAAAGATTAAAATGAAATGCCTGATGGACATTTTAGAGTTTGACATTACTTTTGAAAATTAACTGGTAAAAGATACACCTATTAGGTATCTTAACCAGATAAAGAATAGTAAAAATGTTTAGCCATATAATAAAGTATTTTATGCTTTATTTGTTTTCTGGGAGATTAAATTTAAACAAAATATTATTTGGCTTTTCTCCAGAATAAAATTTAAAAGTTTATTTAACATTTTTAAGAAAATTAATACTTTATACATTATAGCAATTTGCTCTTCAATAATATAATAAAAGCTATTATTGCTTTTAAAAGAAATAAACATGAAATATTCAATATTGGCCAGCCAAAAGCTAATAACAGGTCGTATCAAATATATATCCGCCGAAGACGAAATTAGGCGCTAAAATACAACTTATGTTCAAGATGCTAGTAACTGGTTGTCACCTGGTTAAATGTGTAAACTGTTTACCAGATTTCTGGTAAACTATTTCACCACATTTTTGAGACGCAAACCATTGGCCCAGTTCTCGTCTGGCGTCTTGTTAAGATTTTATTTTGGTGCATAAAATGATTTCAACCGAGTGCCAATGAACCTTTGTTGTATTGTAAGTAACTTAATATTGAATATTTCATTATTTTATTTCTTTAAAGACTAAGACTCAATAATATATAAAGCAGGTAAAGCTTGTAACTCTGTGGGTTTGTAGCCGCTAATCTGGAGGTACTGAACCTATCATAAAATTCTTTCACAATCAGAAAGCTACACTATTCAAGAGGTGTTATAGGCTATATTTCACTATGATTAAACAATAAGTTCAGACATTAACGCCCAACGGAAGTGGGCACACGGGTCGGCTATCTTGAATAAACTATAACTAAAATTCGATATTGACGTTACCATTCTCAATGGATTTTAATGCGGTTTTTTAATAGATAGAGTGATTCAACAGAGTGTTTAAAAATAGTTTACATTTAAAATTCGATATTACTTAGCGGATTTTATTGCGGTTCTTTTTAATAGGTAGGCTAATTCAAGAGGAAGGTTTATATCTATAATCATGTAAAAAAACATATACGGAGTGTTTTAAAACATAGTTTAAATTTAAAATTCGATATTGACGTTACCATTGTCACCGGATTTTGATGTTTTTTTATAGATAGAGTAATTTAAGAGAAAGGTTTGTATATACAATAATGTAAAAAAACATATACAGTGTGTTTTAAAAAATTGTTTTCATTAAAAATTCGATATTGACGTTACTATTCTCAGCGGATTTTGATGCGTTTTTTAAAATGGATAGAGTGATTTAAGACGATGGTTTATATGTATTATAATATCAAAAAAAAACATATACAGAGTGTTAAAAAAAAGTTTACATTTAAAATTAGATATTACTCAACTGATTTAGATGCGTTTTTTTAAATAGATAAACTGATTTAAGAGAAAGGTTTATATGTATACTAATGGTAAAAAATATATATAAAGTGTTTTAAAAAAATAGTTTAAATTTAAAATTCAATATTGACGTTACTATTGCAATTGAAAAAAAAGTGTTTATAGAAATTGTGCACAGGTATTTATGGTTTATAAAAAAAAAATATGGAATTGCCACATAGGGTGTGTCAAAAGATGTTAGATATTAAAAACCCTTAAAACTAAAATGCATTCTAACTATGTTATTATACCATCTGGAGATTTGCAAAATTGCTTAAATATAAAGATTTGAAAAATAATTATTAATATTAAAAAAATATATATATTTTATCAAATTTTTTTATTAAGCTTCTTATCACTATTCAACGGATTTTGATGCGGTTTTTTAATAGATAGAGTGATTCAAGAGAAAGTTTTATATGTATAAATAATAATATCCAAAATCTTTACGGTATAGGAAAGGGAATTGTTTTACTCGAATTTAATGCGTACGAAGCCGCGGGCAACAGCTAGTAATTGATATTTGTGTTTATTTAGTACCATAGAAAATAAAAAATCTTAAAGGGTGTAAATTTATAACTCGACACCCTGTACATTCTGTACCTCACAAAGGATTATTTGTAACACAAAATGAATAACATAAATTACCATCAACTTCGGCAGCACAAGTCCTAAAACTGTGTCTTTGTCTTCCGCACTATAAACTTCCATTAAAAGCAAATGTCGGAATTGTGTCAAAACACGTAGATGTTAATTAACTCTACCAATTGTTTCATAAAAGCCTTAGATAGTCCATTTAGGGAGATTAAAAAGCAACTGAGAAAACATCTTGCTATACAGCTGCTTTGTTATTTTACGTTGAAAAGTCAACTTGGCTTAATTTAGAGCTTATATAAAACAGATGTCAAAGTTTATTGTTTTTAAAATGACATGTTAAGCTTTTATTGACTTAAAATTATGGTAATTTTCTATAAAGCTGAAGCAACTCCGATTTTGACGAAATTTGGTAAACGGCGGTTTTTGGGGTGCTGATCACAAATCTGATTTTTTTGGCGGACGCGTTTCGTTTTTAGGATATCCATCGTAAAAGTTAAAATTTAAAATAATTCTTTTTTCACTATATTATCCCTTCTTTTTGCACACAATTCTTGATTTAAAGCTAAAGTGGCACAAAATATTTGATTTTCACCTTTTAAAACCACGTCTTTCTACGTATTTTACATCAATTTTGCATTAAATTGCATAGCTTTACATTTAATCATTTTAATTCCAGTGTGCCATGAAGCACTATGTGTATGAATGGTTGCAGCATTATTAATGTGATTCTTTACAATGTAATTAAAAAGTGGTCTAAAATAAATAAGAAAATGGGTTTTTAAAAGGTGGAAATTAAATATTATGTGCCACTTTAGCTTAAAATTAAAAATTGTGTACAAAAGGAAAAGGAATATAGTAAAAATAGGACTATTTAAAATTTTAATTTTGATAATGGATATCTCCAGAACGAATTGTTTTCGCTAAAAAAATCTTTCAAATTCGTGTGCCCCAAAAAACCCCAGTATACTAAAATTCCTCAAAATCGGGGTTTCTAGAAAATTACCAAAAGTTAAAAAAAAGCATAAAAAGTAAATAGATGATGTCCTTGATGTTTTCCTATTACGGGAATTTCCGTTGGGAGCACGATTCGAAATTTACCTGTTTTCTTCCCTTTACGTGCACTACGATAAAAGGTACCTGAACGACCCTAATTAACCGACTTTAGTGACCCCGTTACGGGCACTCGTCTAGACCAATAATGGCAGCCACCGAGCTAAAAAACGAGCTAGCAAAGAACTTACGCCTTTTTATCAAGAAGAGCTAACTAAAGTTTAGGACAAAGCACTGGATTTTATTACCGACGTTCTGGTTAGTTTTGGCTAGTTGTGGTCAGTTTTTTTGTTAATCTTTTTTAAAACAATTTAATTAAAAATATATATTTTATTCTTTGCTAGTCCCAAGCCTGGAAAAAGTGTAAAGGTTAAGGATTTTTTTACTGATCGTAGACATTAGTTGGTTAGTTGTGGTCAGTTTTTTGTCAATCTTTTTAAAACAATTTAATTAAAAAATATATATTTTATTCTTTGCTAGTCCCAAGCCTGGAAAAAGTGTAAAGGTTAAAGATTTTTTTACTGATCGTAGACATTAGTGTCTCTAACAGAAAATCGTATTGATATGTAAGTATACAAGGTGTTTAAAGTTAATTCGGCACTATTGCTAACTTTCTTATTATTATATATACGAGTTTGGTTAAATTGGCAAAGAATTGTATCTTTTTATGCTGATTACCATGGTCATGTCAAAAATACAATATCTAGGTCACGTGATACTTTTTTAAATGGAATGCTACAACTTTTAATATACTTTTACATTCTACATAAAATTTCTATTAAAAAGTCATATTAAACCTTATTCAAAAGTTGATAGTTTTTGAGATATTAAGAGTTAAATTTGCCATTGCAATATTGGGTAATGACACATCGTGATCGAACGTAATGATTAAGTCGGCACTAGTGCCAACTTTCTTCTTATAACTTTGGTTAAATTGGAAAAGATTTGTATTTTTTTACGCTGATTAACATGGTAGAAAAACAATTGAACATCTACGTCACGTGATATGCAGCAGAACGTACTTTTTAAATGGAATGTTACAGTTTTTATTTTACTTTGGCTTTCTACGTAAAATTCTAAATAAAAAAAATCATATTAAACCTTATTTAAAAGTAAGTAGTTTTTGAGACATTACGAGTTAAAAATTGCCATTTTGCAATATTAGGTAATTATTAAGTTGGCACTATTGCTCACTTCCCTATTATAAGAGATACGACTTTGGTTAAATTAACAAAGAGTTGTATTTTTCTACGCTAATTAACATGATTATATCAGAAAAACAATTTAACGTAGGGGTCACGTAATATGTAGCAAAAGGTTTTTTTAAATGAAATTCTATAATTTTTGTTTAACCTTTTTACTATAAAACATAGGGCTTTAATCAAATTTTATTAAACCTAAAATATATTTTGTTATAACTCTTAATATATCGAAAACTACTTACTTTTAAGTCAGGTTTAATATACCTTTTTTAAATAGAAGTTTTTGTAGAACGCAAAAGTAAAAGAAAAATTGTAGCATTTTATTTAAAAAAGAACATCTGCGCATATCACGTGACCCAAATTTAATCAGCGTAAAAAATACAATTCTTTTTAATTTAACTAAAGTCATATCTTTAATAATGCGAAAAATAGTAAGTAGTGCCGATTGAATCAATAAATCAGTACCTACTTAATATTGCAATGACAATTTTTAACTCCTAATATCTTAAAAACTCCTAACTTTTAAATAAGGTTTGATTGTACTTTTTAATTTTGTGAATTATACGTAAAATACAAAAGTAAAATAAAAATTTCAGCAATTTATTTTAATAAATTGTTAGTAAATCCTCATTTGGCATCGTAGGGTTTCCTACTGTATCTTCGGAGGTCAGTTTTAAAATCGTGCCCGTGACGGAAAATATTTGGACCATGCACCTTATGGGAGCAGGGCGTGCCGAAAATTATCATTTATTTAAAAAGTAAGCCATGGGACCCACACCAAATTTATACCGGATGCTATTGGCCTCACGTGGATCACTTTGATATTATTTTTTTAAATTTTCGAAAAAATGTTGTTTTTTTAAGCCCCCATCTCCCATAAAAAAATAGATTTTATAATCAGATCCTCTATTTGCCTTTTTAGTAATTGTTTACTTATTTCATTTTCACCTTTAAAACATTACTTGTTCTATTTATTTTACCCATTTTTCCATAAAATTGCAAAGGTTTACTAGTAATCATTTTTATCGCAATGGCCATGGCTGCGCCATGGCTACTTTGATTTAAAGTGAAGCTTTGCAATTTTGCTTTTGGTTTGATGTAAACAATTACCAGAATTTTACTAATGGAAATATATTTCAATCGCAGAGGTGCAATGCGAATAAAATGGTTGAAAGTAAAGCTTTGCAATTTTTAAAAAATAAACAAAAAATAAATAGAAAAATGGATTTTTAATATGTATGAATATTAAATGTTGAGTGTAAAATTAGCAAAAAAGTCAATAATTGCCGGCATAAACCAAAGAAAATATGGTTAATTTAGGTTTCCAGTCAAGTTTAATGATAAATATTTCAAGAATAAAACTTTGCCGATAAAACAAAATCTTTTAGATTCGTAATTAGCGCCCCTCAAAAACCACTTTATGCGAGAAATTATTAAAATCGGCAAAGTCTCTGCGAAGCAAGCTTTAACAGTATTTTTGTTTTTCGTGGTCCCAAATAAAATTATCCAGATTTTTTACGGTTAACGGTAGATATTTTTGCGAAATTTGTGACTAGATAGCATAGTTTGATTATATTCACGAACAAAATACGGATAGAGTATTTGCTTTTGCAACTTACACTTTCTCCTGAATGGGATGAGGGTAGGGGGTAACTAAAGAAAATCATACTTTTTTCGCCTATTCCAAAATATATTTCATTTATTACCAGAGTGTTTTACTTTAGGCCGATAGCAACTGGTATATTTGGTGTGCGTCCCACATCTAAGGCTTTACTATTTTAGACCTAAATAAAACAACAGTTGAAAACTAGAGTATTTTGTTAATTTAAATTATTAATAGACAGGGGTTTAGTGGAGAGAAAATGCGTGGATGGGAACGTGCAGAAAAACGTAGGAACGGCGCCTCCACACTTATTTTAACATAATTTAATTAAAAATAGATTTTGCAGCAGGCAGTATCCATGCGCTTCAGCCCACTTCACCAGAAATCCTTTTACACCATCATCCAGTCATGTTAATACATGTGTGCCCACAGATGAACTTCTATACATGTAAAAATATTTTTAAAATTTCAAAAAAAAACAAAAACGTAAAGCTATAATTAAAATTGCCCTATGATATACAGGGTGCTTAAAATTGCAAAAATATAATTTTAAAAAATGAAAAAATATGTTTTTTAAACTACTTAATTAAAAAGCGTTAAAAAGTAATAAGAAAAGCTTTATAATTTTTTCTTATCGCTTATGTTAACTTGGAAAAGTTAAGTAAAAACTTAAAAAAAGATAAAATGGTTTTTTCTTCATAAATAATTCATTTTACTTTTTATATGCAAACAGTATAAATCTTAGTAAAATTTAATGTAAGTAGTAAGCCAAAAAATAATGATTTATTCAACAAAAAGTTAAAATTTCATTACTTTTTTTATGCTATTTAAATAAGTAGTTAAAAAATATTTACACCCCATTTTTTTATTTGCCAAAAATGACATTTTCGTAATTTTGAATCTCACTGTATATTATAAGGTGATTCTTTTCAACTCTTTTATTTTAAAAAGATTTTTTTCACTGAATTGTAAAACATATTATTTTATTATATTTTTTGTTTAACGTTAACTTCAATATCCCTAATCTATAGGAAATTTTTTAAGACACTTTTATTTATTTAGGTAGTTTTAAAAACATATTATTCCAACCTTTTTTTTATTTTTATAAAGTAATATTTTTGCGATTTTAAACTACTCTTTATATTCTACGGCGATTTTTATTATAGATTTTATCATTTCAGACAAAGCAAACATTTTTATAAACAATAACTTTTTTCGAAATATTAAAAATATTTTTTTACAGGTATAGTTAAGTCCATCCGTGGACACACTGAATATTGTTTTTTAGCGTCCTTAGACTAAAAAAATAGTATTACACAATTGAATAAGCATAAACAAGTAAAGTATGAATTTATTTTTAAGAGAATGACTCTGCATGCCCGGTAATCTAAAAATCAATTCTAAACATAAACTGAAATAAAATTACAAAAAGTGGGTTATGATCACAAAATATTAATACAATTCTTATATTATAAAGTTTCTAAAACAAAATTTTATCTTTAAATGCAAAGTAAATTTGCATTTTTTTATATTTTTTTATTTAGGAAAAAATCTTTTAAATGGTCTGTTAGTTTTTAAAATCGGTTTGGTAGTTCCTGAGAAAATTCACTCTAAATACCGGGGTCCCTAGCAATTGGCTCATCCAATACACTTTTTTGTAGTTTCAAATATAAAAATAAAATTTGGCTCATGGGTATATCACATATTACAATATATACACATAACATATACAAATATTTAAAAATAATTTTTAGTTGTAAACATATTTTTCTATAAAAATTTTGACATAAGCAAAAATACAGGCACTTTACTTTTGACTACTACATTTTTGGTCAACCTTGTTATACAATTCGATATTTCATGGATGTTTTTTAAGTTTTGGACTATGCAAACCTTTTAATAAAGAATAACCATTTTTCGTAAAATGAATAGAATACATTTTTTCCAGATGTAAACGTAGAAGTTCTTGACTTTGCACTATAATTGGCAAAAATACTGGTTAAAATGTATGTTTTAGACTCATCAGGTTCTTCTTTTGGGTAATAAAAAGTTCAGACCGCTCTTTACTATCGATAATAGTTTATAAAACACATTTAAATGCACCAAAAACCGTTTAACCATAAACAACTTTTAATTAAATTTGTGTGTAAAATATTTTATGCATCATAAAAAAACATTGTAGCTTTTACTTATCCAATCTAGGCAAAGTTTATATTTTCATTACAAAAATAGGTATAAAATTGTTCGTAAATATTTTTACACTCTAATAATAAGTATGGCACCCGTAAAGATCGACTTGGATGTAACATAGGTATTAGCTTTAACTCGTAAAAGCATTTAATCAAATAAAATTTGCAATTGTATTTTTTTTAATGGGAAAATCAAATAAATAGGAGTTTAGGTAGGAGACTGGGGCTATAATTAACAGAGGTAAGTATTAACAAGCGAATTTCTTCAGGTCTATCTATACATATTATAACTACCATGTATTTTTTGATATGTCTACTAGACCACACCGCATGGTTTAAGACTAGCCAGCTAAGCTCAATGGGCCATAAGAGTCAGCTGTGTGGTCAACGGCTTTTTGGGCACGTAACAAACTTTATTTACTTTACAATTTTTTGATTTACGCATCAAATATTTGGTTTTAAGATAAGATATTTTTTTGCTAGAAACGTAATTAATACCTAATAATTCTACATTATAGAATTAGCCTTACTTCTAACCAACTTTCTGCTATGTTTTTAAAATCTCAAAAAGTACCCTTATGGCTATAATTAACAAATTGGCGGTGGTCAGTATTAACGCCCTAATACCTACCCTAGTCTAGAGCATATAAACGCCAAACCACGCGGTGGTCATAATACCTACCCTAGTTTAGAGCATATAAACGCAAAACCACGCGGTGGTCAAAATATTTAGAGTGGACTGCAATGAAAGTAATGGAAAAACAGAAGTTATAGGGATGTGACGAATGATGATGATAAAGTGTGCAAATATATTTTTTGGATTACTTTCCACTAAAGTAAAGAAAGTTACCAATCAATGTGCTACTTTTTACAATATTTAAGTAGTAACAGAATGAGATGACGCATAATGATTCGGTCACAAGTTTTATGAAGAAAAATCTGGGTTATCAATTTAAAACCTTAAAGCCACAAGTATAGGCAGGGCTACTTTCTTTAATGGGATCAACTTACCAACCGTTTTTGAAAAATACAAATACGTGCTAGAAAACACGCTTTAATCCATCTCAAATTAAGAACTTTTACGAAACGGGTATAACCACGATTTAAACGCCAAAAAAATTGTTGCAGAAAAATGCTGTGACATCCGCCGAGAGAAGCGTAATTATTAATTTGCATATGAAAAAAATTATATTTTTCTGTTAATACTTACCTCACAGCTGTTAATTTTAACCCCCTGCACAGGGTAAAAATTAACAAGTCACTTTCTTCCGAAAAATTGATCTACATATTTAGGAATTACCTTCTTTTATGTTTTATTTATGTCAACAACATTATACCTAAGGAACTAAAGTATCATATAACACAAAAATTATGCCTAAATATTAAAACGTTCAAAAGTAATAAATAAAAATTAAATTTTTGTTAATTGTGGCCCCGGCCTCCCTAATAGTTATTTAAAAAATAACGTCCGTGGTGGCACTACCGCTTTGTCTAAAAGGTGCTGTGAAATGTAAAAACTGCATGTTTTAGTGCTTGGACAACATCTGATAACCCGACACCCACGGTACTCTGGTATTTAGGCATAAACCTTCGTAGAATGTCACAAAGATTTAAAAAAATAGTTGGAGTAGTATCTTTGACCAATCAGCACGCAAAGCGAGATAAACGAAAATACGGGTAGTAGCTTTTTCTCTTACGTAAGCTCTTGGCATGGCACAGGACCAAGGCTGCCTTTAGTAGGTACCTATATGATCTAAGGATTTACGTTATTGAGTGCTGCATATTTTGATGTTAAGACAAAGATTGGCCTTTAGACAACTGACAGTTTTGTTTAAAACTATTGAAAAAAAAAGCATTAGGCCGACCAGTTCGGTAAAAAAATTACACAGGTGCAAATACTGGATCTTAGATGACCTAAAGGCTCGGTTTCATGTGACGATAATGTCGCGACTTTATTGCCATGACACTAAAGCCATGTACAGACTTGGAAACAATCGGGGCAACATTGTCGGCATCTTGTTCAAAAATTTTTGAGCCACAAAGTTGGCCAACATTTACGAATACAAGTGTTTCGCTCGCGTCCACACTAGTTTTGACCAAATGGAAATCGCTGGAAGCGTGGTGGCAGAGAGAATTTCTACGGGAAGGAGTTTATTACGGCAATTGAATAATTTTTGTCTCTATGTTTTTTGATAATGATCTTTCATAAACATGGAAGATTCTTAAGTATTTTAAAATTAAGTTTTTTCAGAGCTCGATAAAATGAATCGTTTACAAAACAAATCATTAAAATTAAACCTTTATAAACCTACACGGTATCAGCTAAGTGAAAAGGTTTACAGGCATTGCGTGGAAAAAGACGATCAAACACCTGTAGAATACCAACAGGTAGAGATTAAATAAATAATTCCAGCATCTAAACAAGGTTACACCAAAGTGCGTCGATATGTGGACAAAATACCAAAATAGAGATTTTCATAACAACTTAAATGTATAATATGTAAATATGTACAGTGAGGATATTAAAAGTCCTTCCTCCCTGGGGGACAAGGTATTAATATCGGGTGAAATGTGGGTAAAAGAGTGTCACTTAAACTACTTTTTGGCATAAAAACGATTCCGGTCACGTGTCCTACTGTTGAGGGCGAACTAGCAACTTTTTTTTCAAATGGAAAGGGGAACCTCGTTTTAAAGGTCCTCTAATTCTCTACTTAACGCCACTTTATTTTTTTAAACCGGCCCAGCCGTTTCAGACTTATAAGCCCATGCCATTAAAACCGCATTGCTTTTACACTATTTAAGTCAAATTTAAAACGGTTGTAAGTCTGGAACGGCTGGACCGATTTTTAAAACCAAAGTATCGTTAAGTAAAGAATCAAAGAATCTATAAAACAAGTGATATATGACCTCCCTTTTAATTAAAAAAGTTGCTTGTGCCCCCTTGGTACTAGGTCACATGACATACAGGGTGGCCCACCATATTCGACACGGTCTGTAGCTGGATAACCATGGGGTTTTTAAAAAAGTAAATACTGAAACATATACAGGTCGGATAAGGCCTACAGTATAAAATTATTTTACTCTATACAGGATGTCTTAAAAAATGTGACGTATCAAAGTTATATTTTTTAAATGGAACACCCTATATTTTATGACGGTTTTAGATTCTACATAATTCTAATTTTATTCGTTTTTGTGATATTTGATTTTTTTTTAAATGCAGGGGTGCAATTAAATTAATTTTATTTTATTAATATAGACTCCTTAAACTTTAAAATTTGTTACAAGATTAGGAAAAGTCTGCCTTATCATACTTGGTCATATCGAGATCATAGATTATACAGGGTGATCAAAAATAATTTCAATTTTTTAGAAAGTCAAATAGCAATATCTCTCTTATTTTAAATGGAGCACCCTGTATTTTTTACACCACATGATGACAAACCAAATGCTCTTTCAAATGGTGTATAGGTTGCCTATACCTATCTTTAATACTTTTTAAGTAAATTCCGTTTTAACATATTTTTATTCCAAATGTCTATTTAAATGTAAGTAGGCTGTGATATAGCTATGCCTATTTACTAAGCCATTATTGCAAAATGTAAATTTGTTGAAAAAAGCACAAAATTAAAAGATTTTGTATTATCTGCCACTATTTTTAAAATTCACAGAAAAAAATTCATTAGTTGCTTATAATGCTATTTCCAATAACACTTATTTCAGCTGAATGTGGTAATGATAAAACTTGTGTTTATAAACAATCCTTATAACGCCTCTGGTCAGTTATGACGACATTCTGTGACCTATAACTCGTTTCTTCCATTATACATAATCACTGTGTCAAATTTTTTAAAGCAACTATAAGCTTATCAGATGGTTTCTCCTGGAATATTTTTCAGGATTAACTCTAGACTAAAGTAAACCATTTTTCTCACATCCGACCAGTATTATATCATCTTGTTGCTGTAGAAGAAGGGTTTTAAAACACTAGTAATCAGTAAATGGTCGTTGTTATTTTATTAAGAAAAATATTAATGGCTGCTATGTCACAGCCAACTTTAATTTAAATAAACATTTGGACCAAAAATTTGTAAAAATAGATTTTACTAAAAAAGCATAAAAGATAGGTATAGGCAACCTATATATACACCATTTGAAAGAGTATTTTATTTGTCATCATGTGACGTAAAAAAATATAGGGTGTTTCATTTAAGATAAGAGAGATATGGCTATTTGATTTTCTGAAAAATTGAAATTATTTTTTAATCACCCTGTACAATATTTGATCTATGATATGGCGGACTTTTTCTTATCTTTTTACACATTTTAAAGTTTAAAGTGTTAATAGTGTTAAAGTAAAATCAATTTAATTTTACCTCTGCATTTAAAAAAAAAAATCAAATATCACAAAAACGTATAAAATTAGACACTTAGTATTATAAACAAACTTGAGTTATTTTTAAAGTTGAATCTAAAACCGTCATAAAATATAGGGTGTTCCATTAAAAAAATACAACTTTGATACGTCACATTTTTTTAAGACACCCTTCATAGACTAAGTCTTATCCGACCTGTATATGTTCCTGTATTTACTTTTTTAAGAACCCCATGGTTATCCAGCTACAGACCGTGTCGAATATGGTGGGCCACTCTGTATATTAGTTTTATGCTAAAAGAAGTTTAAATGACAACCCTTTACCCAAAATTTACTCGACCTCGATATCTTCTCCCATTCAAAGCATTGTACTCTATTTAATGATTAATAACACTAATACGATTTTTGTTCTAAAATCCCTATCTTTCAACGCTCTGTGCCTCGGTCCTGCTTTGTTGTTGCTTTACCTGCCAATTTACCTTTTACGTGTATATGACACATGTCTGAATGGGAATTGCTTTAAAATCGGTGTATCTGCGGTCGCACAAACTTGCCGATGTTTTCCATATTAAATGGAAAACAGGCGACTCGCCGATTCCCTTGATCAAAATTCCGACCGATGTTGCTGCGGCATTTGCAAAGGTCGGCCGACCGATGTACAACAGTTAAGATACAGTCGGCCAACAAATGTTTTCGCCGATTGTATCTAAGTCTGTACGTGGCTAGAAACAGGCAACTTCCGGATTCCATTGATCATAACGCCGACCGATGTTGCCGCGGCGTTTGCAGCAAGTTGGCCGACAGATGTGCATTCAAGATACAGTCGGCCAACAGATGTTTTCGCCGATTGTATCCAAGTCTGTACGTGGCTTAAAAGTCGCGACATTTTAGTGTCATAACAATAAAATTGCGACATTATCGTCACATGAAGACGTGCAGAAATAACTACACTTTTAAAAATCTGCTCAATGCAGGCTATTAAATATACTTATTCTGACTGAGTACATTTGTTAATTGTTTGTATCTTCTCTTGTGGATTTGTTGTATTTTAGATTATATGTTTTTAACATAAAAAAAATGATAATTTTGCGATTTCATCTTGGGGTCCAACCTTTAAATTTTGAAAATTCAAATAAAAATCCTAATTTTTAACCTTTTTTCAATATAGTTTTGATTTTGTGAATCACGAGTATACACGTTGTGATACAGCAGATGGACCTTAGACCTTAGAATGTCTTAATGTAAATATTTTGGAGAGGATGACGAATCGGGATTGCTTTTGGTGCTTTAGGCCGTCTCATTATTGGCGCATTAAAAGTTTTAAAGTGGCACGATGTGTTTATTTAACTTCAACCTAATAAAACAAAATTAGTTCTACGTAAGGTTAATAATAGCCAATACTACATACATAAAGGAATTGCTTCAAATTGTTTTTATTTTACCGTGAGAGGAAAGGTGCCTGCGGGCGTAGTGCTTCACCAAATTAGTTTAAGCGACGTGCTACACGTGTTTGTAATATTTTTCTTTATATTTTCACTTATTTTAAAATAAGAAAAAATTGGAAAAATTAAACATTGTGAAAAGATACTAAAATGATTTTTTATTACTTAGTGAAAGACAAAGATGCTGCATCCAGGTTATAAAAATCCACCTATTATTGGTTATATCGTGATAATGAGTTAATATCACTGCCAAATATAATTCAAATCGGTTAAAGGGTATTTGTGATATTATTAAAACATATTTGTTTAAATAATGTAACACCCTGTATCTTGAAAACCATGAATTTCTGGACCTATGTTTATTTTAATGTTTTTTTTTAATAAAATTAGATTATGAATATGAATAGGTCCTTATCTTTTACTGTGATTAGGTAACAGCCAGTATATTATTTATCAAATAATCAAAATACTTTGCACTTAAGAAAACTTTTTTCGATAGGTAACATCCATCTTTCTTTTTCACCTACTTTATGGTTAACTTAAATTTAAAAAGTTTGCAGATAAGCAACTTGTGGATAATACCGACATAGTTACTTTTTAAACTTTTAGAAAAGTAAAGTAATAGTTTGAAAACCATTCTTTATGGGAATAGAAGCTTATGTAATAAAATATAGATACCATAACATCAAATGGTTTTTTGTTTTTGGAAAAGTCAAAAAGCTTTAAACTTAGTTGCTTACTGCAAGTATAATAAAACAAAATAAAAGTCAGTTATTATTTGTAACTTAAACCTCAATTTTATTCAGAAAATATAATACACTAAACAAGACATAATTATTGTTATACCGGGTGCCTACGAAATTACTAACAAGCCTGTTATTTTCTTGAGAAGAGTCACACGATTTTAAAATTTTGGTAGAATATATGGTTAAATAGGATGCAGATTTCGGATGTTTTAGAAGTTATGTGGCACATCCGGTTTAACCGAAAGTGCTCTCAACTTTGCTATTTTAAATGGAACACCCTATAGACTTTTCTAAAAATTAATTCTACAGGAAATTCCAAGAAAATACATGTGCGACAAGTTATACCTATCTTAATTTGTTTTTAAGAAAATAGCGTTCGAAAATTTTATGTTAACTGCCATTATTATCGATTTGGTAAAAAACAAATGACGATAGAAAATGGCTTATGCTATTTTTTACACATATTTAATGAACCTCATATCGTATCACCGCAAAAATACAATTTTTGGTTTTACCGACAGTGCCACAGAAATTGACTTTCGAAAGTAAAAAACTTTAATAATTCAAATGGAAACCACTATCTTAAGCCTTAAATTTAAACTTGACACTTACTTCCTTATTTTTTTTTATTAATTATATCCTACCTTTAATCCTAACAGTTTTTAAGATATTAATAGTAAAACGCTAGGCTGCCTTGAAAATTAGCAAAGGAAATATGTTTAAAACGTTTTACTATTAATAACTTAAAAACTACTAGGTTTAAAAATAAGATATATGTATTTCTAACAAAAAAGATTGAGAAATAAGTGTTAAGTTTATATTTAAACTTTAAGTAGTTTCCATTCAAATTATTGAAGTTCTTAACTGCCGAAAGTCATTTGCTGTGGACCTTTCAGTACAACCGAAAATTGTATACTCGTAGGTACCCGGTATATTTAAAGCTCTTTTTCTTTCTTCATAGGCGGTATCGTGCTTTAAGAAACGTAATGTTTTAAGCATCCTATTTAGTGAAAAGAAAAGTACCGAAATTAAATTTTACTTTTTCTTCATGCCGCTAGATCTATTAATTTCTTACCTTACACTCAGTAATGAGTATGCGTGGGTCATAGTCCTATAAATTATGAAGCCATTTTAAGATAGTTCTCCTAAATAACCGTTTAATAAGGTGGCTTATTCTCAAGGTAAATATTTTAAAAATAACATTATGTACTATATTAAAACTTAACTTATTACTTCTATGTACATGGTTGATGCTAATAATAACTTTCTAACCAGAACTAACCAAAAATATTGCTAAATAAAACAAGAAAGTGAAATATCTTAGTTATTTACCATGCAAGTATTGTGCACAATACCAATATCTTAAGTTTTAAGAGATTATGAGGTTAAAATATTACCAGTATTTTAAAGCAGACAGGTTGTTAGGTTGTTTTTGTTTTCGTTGTTGTATTAAAAAGTGTTAAGGAAATTTTATGTTCATGTTTTTGATAAGATTTTAAAATAAGTATCTGTTGTAAGCACAAAGTATGAATTATAAACGAACATCTACTTAATGCTTTTTTCCTTTCTTTATTTTTGTTATTGTGCTTTAGGTTATATTTCAAGCATCCCATGTAATTAGGTAAATACTACTTAATAAACCAATATAATTACCTTTTTTTTATGGAATAAGATATACTAATTATTTCTAAGCTTAAACCTACAAATAAGGTGTGTGTCATAGTTTTATCAATTGTAAAACCATTTTAACCATTTTATTATTGTACACCAAAATAAATAATTGAGTGTTATAAAGTCGAACTTATTTCAAAGTTAAAATTATAATAATAAAACCTTATTTAAAGGCTAGTATAAACTTTGTTTAACATATTAAATAATAATTTTTTAATAAACCTAACCCAAATTTTATTACCGAGCAAGAAAGATTTAAATTTGGTAACCAAAGGAGGTATTCCTAAATAAAGCAGACTTTGAAGAAGGATAACTTACAACATGATCGAATTGTTCACAAAAAGTAATATGTTTATTTTATGTTTTTAATAGGATTTTAAAAATAAGTAATTATATAATAATGATCTACTTAAACAATTTTTATATTTATAGGTGTTGTCGTGCTTTAAGTAGTATTTTAAACGTTCTATATAACTTAAAGAATACTACCAAAAACAAGTAAAATTAAATTTTTCTTTTCATATCTGCTACCAGATGTACTAATTTCTAAGCTTTAACTCACAAATCAATACGTGTGTCTCATAATCTTAATAATTATGAAGCCGTTTTAACGTACCTCAAAAGAATTGCGTTTTATTAAGTTGTTTTATTTAAATGTAAAAGATTTTTAGAATATATATTTTACGTACAATATTAAAATTTAATAATCTTAACCCAAATTTTATAACCAAGCTTGAACAAAAAATTAAAACAGGTTTTTCAACCAATGGCAGTATTACTTAATAAAACAGGGAAATAATTAATTATTATTTAGCGTGCACGAATATTGCGGAAATAAAGATAGTTTTAGCTATTGAAATGCCAAAATAATAATTGTGTTGTAAAAAATAAGGTTTTAAATAAGTTTTTAAAATAAAATAAAATCAGGCACACACAATAAGGTGTGTTTCCTAATTGCAGTTAGAAAATTTAAGGGCGTATTCCCAATTTTTTTGTATGGTGCAGGATTATGCAGTTAAGGAGATTTTTTTCTGGAACACCAAACAAGCTACTTAAAAATATAAAGACACAAAAACGTTGTATTTTTAGTTGCTTCATCCGGGAAAAATATAAAAGTTGCCGAAAAGTCAGTGGCGTCAATAATAATAATAATTAATTAATTTAAATTAGTTTAGGGCTTAATTAACTTTCGATTTTAATAAATACCACAGCCAAATTTTATTTAAATCGGATAAGGCATATTTAAGATATTATTAAAGACCCGTTATTTTTAAAGGTTAATCCTTGCATCTTAGAAAGAAAACATTTACTGGCCTTTGTTTATATGACATTTTTAATTAGATTGGCTCAGAAATATGCCCTTAGAGTTTCTTACCGCAATTTGAAAACACCCTATATACTCGTACATACAAATGTATTATGTACGAATTATCTACCCTAACATGTTTTGTTTAATTTATATGTGTTATTGTGTTTTAGGTAATATTTTGGTAATACTATTTAATTTTAAAAATATTTTCAAATAAACTTGTAAAACTTAAAATTTCCGTCTTATTAAGTAGGCCTATTCCCTAGTAAAGGATTTTAAAAAATAATATTATATACAAAATAAAAACCTAATTTAATACTAGTATTTGTTTAAGATACTAAATAGTAACGTTCTAATAAACCTAACCCAAGTTTTATCATTAAGAAAGATTTAAGTTTGGCAATGGAAAGCACCATTTCTAAACAAAACAGACTTTGAAAGAGAATAACTTAGTTAATCAGAGTGTGCGAATAATGCACAAGAAATGGTAATTAAGTTAGCTATGGTTTTAAATAATTAAGTTACCAAAATATTTTCAGTGTTACAAAATAGATGGTTGTTTGTTTGTTGTTTTTGTATAAAATAGTTTGTGAGCTTTTATATTTAGGTTTTTGTTTCAATTTAAAATGCATTAATATTCAAGTATCCCATAAGCAACGAGTGAGCTAAAATGTACTTAGGCACACACTAGTGACATAGAACCAACCCGTGGGTACAAACAAAATATACAGGCTGTTACAAATTTAAGGAACATCATTAGGATCTCGAGAACGGTAAGAGATACAGGGTTGGTTAAATTCGGGAAAAGTTGCACATTTTTATGCTTTACAATGTTCCGTTTTGAAATTTTGCAGCCGTTCCGGAATTATTCGGAAAAAAACACAAATTTTGCAAAACAGTTTTTATTAGTTTCTTGTTCTATTTAAAGAATATTTTAAAATAAAAGACACATTAACATTGCCACTTTTTCTGTTCTATAAAATGATGGCACTAAATTTAAGATCCGACGTTTCTTCTTTGAGTCACCATCATCAACTTTGTTTTTTAAATGGGCGGAATATTTGGTTTTAAACTTAATAAACTCGTATTTTAATTTTTAATCCAACGATATATCACACTTTACTTTTTATGCAAAGTTTCGAAGCACAAGACCATCATATACTATTATTTCATTATAAATTACGTTGTTATTCCAAACAATTTCGGAAATTTCCATTTAAAGGTAAGTATAAATTCATTTTTTTATAACTACTCATTATATTTCTTTTTATTAATTTATTTATTTATAATTTAACTAACAAGCTACAAGAAATTATGTAATTTACATACATTTAGTTGTGCGTAATAAAGCATTTAATTTAATTAAACGCCTTTATCAACTTTATCGTAGTCTGTCATTAAAAAATTGATGCAGACTTATCTGCAAACGAAAATTTCCTGGAACTTTTGGGGGAAAATTGTTATTTGTAAGGGCGAAATAGTGAATAATGATGGTTTTTTGGTTCGAAACTTCGCATAAATGTAAAGTGTGATATATCGTTGGATTTAAAATTAAAATACGAGTTTATTAAGAACAAAACCAAATATACCGCGTATAAAAAAACAAAGTTGATGATAGTGGCTTAAAGACGAAACGTCCGATCCAAACTTTAGTGTCATTAGTAATTTATAGAGCAGCAAAACTGGCAATGGTAATGTGTCGTTTGTTTTAAAATATCTGTTTAAATAAACAGAGAAAAAATAAAAACTGTTTCGCAAAATATCGTTTTTTCCGGATAATTCCAGAATGGTTGCAAGTTTTACATTTTTAAAACGGAATATTGGTATACATAAAAATGCGCAATTTTGACCCAATATAACAAACCCTGTATTTCTTACCACTGCCGACATCCTAATGGTGTTCCTCGAATTTGTAACACCCTGTATAACAACCACAACTTGCTTTACAAAAGATTATAAAATTTCATTGCTGGTGTTAACAATGACAAGTAACAAATAATGAATGGCGTTTTTAAATTATTTTCGAATTTCTTTTAAACCCATTTCTACAAAGGTTTTGGATAAAATTTTGTATTCGATGCTTTAGTTATTACATACAAGCCATTTAAAAATATATATATATATCTCGCCCTTCGGACTAGAGAGGTAAACTTGTCTTCCGTGACTTATATGTAATAAAAAATAACCCACTTATCTAATAACTATGTACTAACACTTACACATATTATGCTCATTGCTCAACCGTGGCTGTTACATTCAAAGCTTGAGCCACAACTTTGTTTTATATTATAATGAAAATCTCTATTAAAAAGGTTTCTTGAAATATTTATATATAATATATATCTTAAAATTGAAATATTTACATATATATATATATATATATATATATATATATATATATATATATATATATATATATATATATATATATATATATATATATATATCTCGCCCTTCGGACTAGAGAGGTAAACTTGTCTTCCGTGACTTATATGTAATAAAAAATAACCCACTTATCTAATAACTATGTACTAACACTTACACATATTATGCTCATTCGTAAATTGACATAAAATTTAATTTTATAATTTTATTAAAACTTTATCTTTTCTTTTTCATAGTTTTTAATTTTCGAGATATTTAGTCGTTTTCACACTTTTGGGACAATCCATATTTTGAGGTAAAAAATTATATAGGCAAACTCCAAGACATGTTAAAAATTGTACCGCAAAAATATATAAGGTGCACGTAATAGCTTGTTAAAAGTAAATTGTAAATTTGATCAGTTTGGTTACACTAAATCACTGTTCACCGCACTGCAGACTAACACAGACAAATTTAAGTAATCACGTAACATATTAAATGTACATTTATTGCGTCATCCGTTCCTTCGTATTAAAATGCGCTAAGCTTACTAAAATTAGTTTAAAATTTTAAATGCTTACGATACTAAAAAATGTCTGACAAAAAAACGAATCACGAATGCAAAGGAAGCATAATGCCAATAATTATAAATAATTATAATATAACATTTTTATAGTTAAAAAGTTTAGAGCAACAACTAAAACATCTTTTACTTAAATATTATTATTTTTGCTTTTTATTTACAGGTTCTCCAGATATTTTAGCTTTTGTAGGGAAATTTTACAAGGTAAATACACTAGCGTAAAGAATTAAAGGATACAAAAAAACTCCAATTTCTTTTTTATGTAGCTGTGCTTAAAAATTATTATGGTAAAATTTAAATGAAGCGTTTAAAAGCTTTAAGTTTCTAGTTTTAAGATCCTACAGTAAAAATGTTTTTAAAGCAACGTCTACCGCGCAATTCTATATTTTTTCTTCGGTTCTTTTTTTGTCTAAAAACTAAAAACTCATTTAGCTTTTATTTTCTTTTTTAAAAGTTTAATACGACTACTTATTGCTGATATATTGAACTTTGAACGAAAAAGGACCTTTTTGTCTTTAACCATTAATAGCAACCGCTGACGGCACAAAAAAATTAAGGAGGTTTTTAAAATCTTGAATAAGTACTCTTCAAAAATCGCCTATGGAAAAAATGTTTTTTTCATTTTTTACCTTAATTTGAAAGATCAAGAAAAAATGCGCTTTTTGTGACTTTTGGTATAATCAGGCGCTAAATTTAAAATATCGTAAACCACAAATGTTTAGTGTGCCTTTTACAGTTCAACATGCCTACAAAAACTGCACAAAGTTTCGATTCAATCCATCAAGCCGAAAAGAATTTAAGGATCACGATTTTAATTTTAAATGATCATATTGTTTAACCCAATGCAACAAAAAGTTTGAAAGTTTTTATACATTTTTATTGATAAAAGTATTCAAATTTAAGTTTTTAGACAAAAAAATCGAACAAATTAAAATAAAATCTTTTGGCATTCATTAGGATTGCAGCGATAGTAGTTGCTTGAATTTTTTTTTCACTGTACGATATTTAAACTTAAAACTTTTAAGCTTTTCTTTAAATTTCAGTACGATTATTTTTAAGCGAAAAACTGCCACTTGAAAAACGTAAAAAATTTTAATTTTTTTGTATTCTCTAATTTTTTCGCTAGTGTATGTTAATTACAATATTTTGCATTTAAAAAATTCACAATAAACAAATAAAAAATTTAGTAAGCAGTTTTCATTTTTCTTAAGATACGCTGTATATCCCTAGATTTTTAATAAAATTATCTTAAAAAAATAGCCTAAACGATTTAGAACACAAATATTTACAAACCACAATACTTGTAACCGACATGAACTGAACTAAAGATTCAGTTACCTTTGATTTTGCCATATCAATAAATTTAAAATCTAACAATTTGCGAATAAATTAAATAAAAATTAACGAATCCTATTATTATTAATAAGTTTGGATGACTTGGAAATTAAAAAGAAATTTATATTGGTATGGTATTATTTCTACAAATAGTAAGTACATTCAATTTTCTTGATATTCTTAAATACATTAGTGCACAATTATGAAGAAGATAATGTCTTTTCCAATGATTTTTTGTTGCAATTTAATGGCCGTGCTACAAAAATTAAAATTAATAGCTTGGTACAAATAAATTAAAAATGTAAGTATAAAATATTAATTTTGCTAATTTTTATATGGTCGTAGAAATAATATTATATGCAACATATGCATAAAGTTTTCTTTAGTAATGGGATAATTGCTCGTGCTGTCAAACCTCCCAATCGTAAAAAAACTAACACTCTAAATACTTCTTACATAATATATTACCATTTTAAGTTAATTTAAAATATTTCAAGAAACCTTTTAATAGAGATTTTCATTATAATATAAAACAAAGTTGTGGCTTAAGTTTTATTTAAACGCTTTTAGTTAATGGTAGCCTTTTCAAAAAAATATTAAAGGATAAGTGTTTATGCAAAACCCGATATTTGGATGCAATAAAAGTTAATGGAATTCGCTCAAGCTTTGAATGTAACAGCCACGGTTTATAGTACGCACGAAGGCATGGCTTAACAGAGGCGGGTCGATTTTATGAACACAAACTTATTATTAGTAAAAATATTTTGTTTGCTTGTAACACTCTAGCTCCTTTAAATTGAATTTAGAAAAATTAAATAACAATTTATTTGACTAAGTTTATATTTACAACTCCGTCATAATACTTTTAGTAATTCAAATTTTTGTAATTATTAAAGATAAGCACGACAAGGGGTAAAATAACAGAGACAAAAAGCAGCTTAAAAAATCATCACGTATCCCCATACGCGATATGTTAGTTCCAATCCGTTACGTTAAACTTATCAATACGATACATTTATCCGTATCACGTTTGGAAACGTATACCGACTATGGTACGTAAAAATTAAAAAGAAGAATATTAATAACCATAAAATTTTACTTATTAATTCATTAAGTTAAAAGGTAAAAGTTAAAAACATTAGTTCCAAAATTGCATCTATCGTTAAACTAAACACGTAATAAAGAGCAGTTAAACCACAGTAAAATCACGAATAAAACCGTTGTAGAAAACTGTTAGGGGTCTATTTAACACCTGTTAGGTTAGGATACAAACCCTAAACAAAATTGGTTTGGGTGGTTGCATAACGAATTTAAAATTACATTACGTAAGTATGCCTTTAAACCTTTGTTTGATCGCCGACGTATTCTCTCGTTGCGTATACGGATAGGCAAAAGTGTTTAATTTATGGTGTAGCTTTTTGTTTATTATAAATAAAAATTATTTTATATCTTTTTAAATTTATATTTACTCCAAAAATATCATTAAATATTTTAAACTAGTAAAAAAAAAGTTTTATTTATCAATATTAAAAATAGGGTGGTTAAAGTTATAATTAGGTATTGAATAACCAATAAAGAAAAATCTGTTCAATTGGCTGAAATCTCACACAAATATGTCTCTAATGCAAATTAAAAGTCTTAATGGACCTAAAGTGGTTTTTGGGATTTTGACTTGATAATGTCATTTAACTCCAAGTTCTGGTTAGTAATCTTTATGGTTTAAGAAGAGTTAAATAAAAATATTTTTTACAGACAATAAAAAGATGTGTTATCATACCAATGTAAATTAGGTACAGTTTTGAAATGTAAAGCTTATCGACGATTTTGAATGATTTATACAACATAACACTGTCACACACATACTGTCTGAAAAGGTGATGTCGTAAATCATGGGGATGATAAAGTAAGCCAAAATAATACTAGTATTCCACATAAAAAAGTTCTATCGTGCTTTGCAAGTTATTTATGTTTAAAGTTGGAATTTAAAAAAATATATTTTAATTATAAGTTTTAAACAGTTGCCACAATATTAATTAAATTTTGGCAGCTAATAAACTGGTGCTTAATTCCATGAATAAAAGGTTGTTAAGTAAGTTGGAATTACACAGGGTGTTCCATTTTTACCATGTGAATTTTTGACAGTGGTAACAAATTTACCATTTTGGTTTAAGTGTTTAATTCCTATATATTTTTTTACATATAGGTATACTCTATTTCAATTGGTTATACATAAAATTGCATTTGAAGAACATACACACCGATAATTAAGGACGTAGTAGTTAGTAATATTATTTAAAAAGAAAATAAAATAATTATTTTCAGTTTTTGTGTACTAAGTACAAGGAGCACCGTTTTACATAGCTTTATATTTTTTTAATGATTTTTAAACTTAAGATGCAATTTGTAATATTTAATCCCTTTTAGATGCAAAATCTTGTCCCTTGTGATCAGTTACGTTGATCCATACATCAAAATAGGCATATGGGCTTAACAGAACCTCTTAGATATATGTATGTTACAAAAAAGTTTAAACATTTTTTATTTATAAAATCTAAGTATTTTTAGGCAATTAAATTTTTATCAAATAAAAATGGTAAAACTGTTCTATATTTTTACTTATATCATCCAAACAACATCTATACCTTAAGGTAGTATCTAAATAATAAACAAAATTTTAAATTAACCAAGTCCAAAATATAATATTTCCTTTAATAGTTAATACCCATAGCTTACATAATAATATATAATAATACCTAAATTAGTGGTAGTTTAAATAGTTTTTTGTTCATCCTGCAAAAAAGTTCGAAATCACTTAGGAGGTGTTGCCAGGGCACTCGCGATATTCAAATATACAAAACATCTAAATTTCCTTACAAAAAAACACACAATTTATTTTACTAAAGGCATTTTTAAAACTTATAACAATGTTTTTGTACCCCACTGCTTTAACATTATCCAATTGAGACTTCTTTCTCGAGTTCTTTTTGTCTAACAAGAATTTGAAGCCACTTTAAATTTAAATCAAGTCTTTTAAATTCAAATGAAGTGTGAGACATTTTTATGACCATGCAAGGAAAAAAGTCCAAAATAAAATATTTGCTAAAATTTATTGTTGCTAAAAGTGTTTTTTAGATATATAAACAATAAGACGTCGCCAGCCGATGGCCCAGGGGGGAGGGGCAAGTTGATATGGAGAATAAGAAAAGTATAAATTGCAGGAAAAATTGAGAGCACATGTAGATTTTTACTTGTAGTACGAGTTTTACATCTACGGTGTGCGTTGTATTAAGTGTTTTAGTGATTATCATCATGAATTCCGTTAAAAATCTGCACTGAAGGAAAATGTATAAAGTCGGTTTTGTTGTGCCTGCAGCTCAGGCCTAAATAATCAAATCATTTAGATTGTTATACAGTGTGCCCCCGGATAGGTGCTACAAGAGGACAAACTGACCAAAAATTTTTGAATTTAAAATGAAATTTTCTAAAACTGATCGCAACTTAAGTAATGGGTAAGAGGGAGCAAAATTTAAAGGAAAATTTAATAATTTTATTATTTTTTTAACATTTGCTTTTTTAAAACTGTAAATGCCTAATGTAAAAAGCTGACAAAAATTCTTTAATTCCTTAACTATTTTTTGACACAAAATTTATTGTTTTACAACATTTACTTATAGAATTCTTCCCTATTTTTAAAAATAAAGGTACTTTATCCTTGGTCATTTTTTATATTTTTAGTTATAGCTTGCCCTGTATATTACCAATCGGAGTAAAATTTTGTATTTATTAGTTTTGGACCATGCCTCCTTTTGTAACACCTATCCTGGGACACGCTGTATAATGATCCCTAATAATTTTTTGTTGCTGTTGTGTGCCTGCTTGTAGCCGGGACACAAACCAAAATTTGGTAATTTCTGTTAATATCCTTTTGCCAACTTTGAATTCCTTAATCTGAATCTCGAATACAAAAGACTGTTCATGTTAAAATCCAACATAGGGCACATTAAATTGATAAAAGCTATTTGGGTACACGCCGAAAAATAAATTAGAACTACCAAAAAAAAAGTAAAACAAGTAAATGGAGAACTAAACATCGACGGTTGGTATTGTTGTCAAGAAATTGAATAAAAAAAATCACTATTATTTAGGTTTAATATTTTAAAACATTTAGATTTTTTAGAAGATTCTGAAAAAATCTTTGACAATATGTCAAATGTGTTTTTTTTTGTTAATAAGAGTAAATTAAAAAAATATATTTTTTTATTCAACTTATCTTTACTTCTCCATTTACTTGTTTAAATTTTTATTTGTAGTTTTAATTTATTTTTAGCGTGTACCCAAATACCTACTTAATACTACATTAATAAAATAAATCCGCCAAACCTATACAAAACATATCTTCAATAAAGCACATTAAAAAATAAAATTGACAACTGTCAGCTAGGGACAAAACGTTGGATCTCAAATCGGAAAAATAATTTGCACGTCTATTCTTTATAAAGAAGATGCCGGGTACAGCAAGCACTTTTTTGCTGTTTTGATTTCGATTACTTTTATATGCGCTATACCTAAATTGATTGAGTTCGCAGCTACATTGTATCTATAGCCACCGCGGCTTCAAAAAGCTTGGATTTCTTTTCCGAGCCAAAAGTATTTTTCTCCTTCCAATTTATACACTTTGTATGTGTCCCAAATTCGACCCTCTCTGGAATATTGTTCTCATGTCTGGGAAATGGCATCCCCTACAACCCTCAGCATTCTTGATGCCATTCAAAGAAGGGCTGTTCGTCTTATTAATGATCCTTTACTTACTCAAAGACTTCCTTCTCTTGATCATCGTCGAGCTGTGGGAGATCTATCGCTCTTCTATAGATACTTTTACGGCTTCTGCTCTGACGAATTGTCCAGTATAGTCCCTCCTCTTGCAGTTCCCAACAGAGAAACTCGTGGTGCCGCGCGTATGCATCCCCATACAGTTCAATTGGACAGGCCCCGAACTTCCCATTTCGTTCGTTCTTTTATCCCTATAGTTTCTAGACTGTGGAACCTGCTGCCAGCGGAGGTCTTTCCTTCCCCCAAATCTTCAAGTTTTTAAGTCTCGTGTTAACAAACTTCCTCTTACTCCTGCTTAAGACACCCACGGTACGTTAGTATTTAGGCTTTCAGCCTTCGTGGATTGTCCAAAGATAAAAAAAAATCTATATCTATTAAGAATCGGATATCGTTAATAGTAACCGAATTTTGCGATTTTAAAATCGATGCAAAATCCGGATTTTATATTAATAAAACAAATTAAATGTAATTTCTGTGAGGAAGATACAAAAGCTAATCGCAGCAATTGTTTATATTTGATGGAATGGAGTTGGTGATTTCATTCCAGTTTCGTACGTACGAGAATAATTGATCCAGCAAGCCAAGAAAAAGAATTAAGACTTTGGTTGCTTTACATTTGGCAACTTTTTTAGAATCTCTAGGGGAAGAAGGCCACCCCCTTTGCCCCCTCCCTGGCGGACGCCCTTGTCTATTGGTTGAAAGGCAATAAAACATTAAAGCCTTGCCATGCAGTGTCGGCATTGCAGTTTCGATTTGTAAAAAATGGAAAAATTGGGTTAGAATAAATCAACGTCATTAAATTTAATTGCTAAAATTATTCCACTGTGTACTAAGGTACAACTACGACTTGGATGTTGTAGTAGAAAGAAAAAACACATTATAATATAGAAAGTATATTTATTTCAAACCAATGTAATTTCTTAGTGCGCACCTGCCTCTTTTAGCCGTACACGTGGATTTGTTTATTTCCTCTGCATTTGTAACTTGCACGAGATATAATTAAAATTTTATTTCGAAAAAATTTGAAAACGCGTCAGTAGCGCCCCTAAATCAGTTTTATTTTGGTAAGTACTTACTTTTTTACGTTTTTGTGTCCGCTTCATTTTCAGCTTAATTTTTTTAACTTAAAAAATAGAAAACATTTATTTCAAAACGTTTTTTTTTGAAGTTATTAATAGATGGGATTACTACCCAAAGGATCAATTTTAGCCACTAGATGATAATTGAATCGCCGTGATGATTTGTAATACAGGTTATTATTGTGAATTTATCGATAAGCCTTAAACACTGGCTTTCCTTTTTTATGTTGAAGTCTTATTTCCCTACTAGTAATCAAGACAAAAAAATTATAAAAACTATAAATTAGGTGCAAAAATTTTTTTAGTCACATTTATATTATATTTAAAAAAATACATTAAATAAAAAACTTTAATATAAAGCCCAGTGAAAATAAGATACAGTATAATAATAAACACATAAGTGTCCGCATTTGGGGTTTTTGCAACATTTCTAGCAAAAATCCTAATACGGCTTTACAATGATATAATTTGTGAATGTTCTTTTTCATAAACTTTCAAACTTTCCTTATAGCGTGTTAATATATCCCGTCATCAGTTATCTTCTTCAGAGTGTTGCAACTGTGAAATTTTCCACAACTTTTCAAGGCAAGAAACGGCGTTATTTATTTCTTGATGAACAAAAACACCTGCTTTCCGCGATGTTACGAGCGATGTTAGCACGTACGATATGTTTTGCAGCAGTTAAGTTTTTAGATATTATTTTACATTTAGCTGTAAAAACAATTTAATTTGAAGATTATAAGTAAATATACTTTATACACCACTATTAAAATATATACTATATGAGCAAGCAGTTTTGGTACATCGGCGAGTAATGTAATAAACAAATAAGCAGTATTAGTCACGCATGTTTACATGTCGGTATTTAGTTAGATTGTCTCTTTTCGTCACATTGCCTATGTGTTATGTTATTTAGCTCAACCGGTATACATTATTAATATGATTTAAAAAGGTAATATTGCTCATTATCCACGATAATTATCCACGCTTATTATTCACATCCATTACCCACGGCTGTCATAATGTGATTTAAATGTTCATAAATACGATAATTTGTATATGTTTTTCACAACCTTGTTTTCTAAATTTGACTCTTTAGCCGAGGTTACTATTTTTTTGTAATATATTAGTATAAAAATATCTAGCAGCGAGACTGATATAAACTGAACAAAAATTTCACATTTTGCGAATAAATTTATTAAAAATTATCAAAAATTAAATCAGTAATAATTAATGATGAAATTTAAAAGGAATTTATAATTTTTTGGTTTTATTTCTTAAAAAAAGTACATATAATATTATAATAATTCTTAAATATATAAAGAAGATAATTGTCAGTTTTAAAAAAGGAGGGCCATGATTCTTTGTTGCAATATAATGGCCGTGCTATAAAAATTAAAATTAATAAGCATAAAAACAAAACTTAAAAAAAGCAAAAAATTAGGTGATCTAAATGTGTGTGTTAGTAATTTATATAGACTGTCCACGGATGGGGTTTACAAAGGGACCAATGGATAAAAAAATATATTTTTTGAGAATGTTTTTTTCTGATTGAATAAGATCCCAAAACTAAAAACTAATTATTTATGAGTAACAATTTTATTTACGTAAATTTTATTTCTTAGTAGGCAAACCAATTTTTACTGAAATCCAGTAATTATTCGCTGATATACAGGGTTATTATTAGGTTAATATAGTCCTCTTAATACAGTATAGAATGCAAGAAAATAAGAACATTCTTCAAATAAAATTATTTTCGAAAATGCTTTGTTTCTGAGATACAGGGTGTTAAAGTTATAAGAAAAAATGCTTTTTATCATAACTTTCCCACTGCCCCAGATATGTACACAAAATTTGGTACATTTCATTAAACCATTACATTACAATTTTTGCTGTAAGTTGCCAGTGACTAGTGGCGTTCGAACAAGATTTGTATTAAATTTTTTTCAAGAAAATTTTTTACGCCACTGCCTTTTCCTCGAATCAACATTTTTTTAATATAAAAATTTTCCTTGGAGTTTTTAATCTCTTAATATTTTTAGTTCGACGAACGGTTTTCGCTTAAAAAATAAAAACCATTTTGATGCAAGGCAAAATCGCTAAAATCTGATAGGTGTTTTGTGTGTAAATTCGCTTTTGTCTAATTTGTATTAAAAAGGTCAAAAACTTACATTGTTACAATTTTAACCTAATAAAAAATAAAAATCAGTAGGTATAATTTTTAACTAAAGTCAAAAACGAATTTTACATACCATAATACCGTATCAGATTTTAGTAATTTTGCCATGCATCAAAATGCCTTTTATTTTTTAAACCCAAACCGTTCGCCGTACGAAAAAATAACAGGGGGCCAAATTAACTGCTAAAGAAAATGATTATTTAAAAAATAATATTTATTCGAGGAAAAAGCAGTAGCGTACTTTTTTTCTTGAAAAAATTTAATACAAATGTTGTTCGCACGTCACTGGTATTTTTTTTACTTTTACAGCAAAAAATGTAATATAATGGTAAAAAGAAGTGTACCAAATTTTTGTGGACATATCTGGAGTGGTAGGAACGGTATGATAAAAAAGGCATTTTTTCTTAAAACTTTAACACCTTGTATTTCTAAAACCAGGCATTTCGGACACTATTTTATTTGATAAATGTTCTTATTTTCTTGAATTTCATACATCAGTGTTAAAGGAAATATAATAACTTTAAAAATAACCCTGTATTGTAATTTACAAAAAGTTCTAAAAATTTAATCACTCATAAATTTTCAAAAAAAAAAAAAATTTTAAAAACCGCTTTGGGATATTACGTTAAATCTATGAAGCTACCAAAATATGTTCATAAATAAATTAAAATCGAATATTCGATTTTTAGTGGCCCCTTAGAAATTTGACAGTAGACGACTTTAACAGCAATGCTGTGACTTATTTGCTTTACAATAATTTTCACGGCTACCATAATTTAAAGTTAAATTAAATGCTCTTTAGAATTGCAAAGTAAAAAACCACAGAAATTTTTTCTTAAAACATCAAACACCTTACAGCTTTAAACGCCTTGTAGATTTACTAATGACAAATTATTAAGAGCTAAAAAGTGATTAATGACTATATCAAACCTAATATAACTTAATAAACATAATGTCCCAGCTGGCAGCAGACATGCTACAGTAGTTATAAATCAAAATCAGAGTCTATCATAATATGTGCCATGATTAATGAATGGGCTAATATAAAATTTAGTAAAAATTATCTGAACAACAAAATCGCTTTTCTGGCGTAAAAATAATTATTTTTATAATTTACTTATAAGGGTGTAAGACGGTTACCTTATTAGCAGCTTTATTATTTTTTAAAACCTAAAGTTCGAAGAGCCGTTGCAATAAATTCTACTTTGTACTGACAAATAAAACTACTGTCCTTCACCACTAAATGCTGTTTAATTCATGTCAGTCAATCGGGGGACATGTGTTCGATCATAGAGATGGTCATCATCAGTCCAAAAGGAAGTGAAGAAGTCCTCAAAGAGATAGAGTTTAACATTTGAAAACATAAAAGACGAAAAATGGGTTGCGTTAATGGAAAAGCCTACATTTGGCGGTGGTTATTTAGAACAAGACAAATTGTTTGGACCCAAACGATGGTTACATTAGCTTTGACTAAGTTAAAGTTGACCTGAAATTATATTTCTAGACTTCTTAAAAACCAAATATTCTGTACGGAACTCAGTCTTAGTTTTTTAAGAAGTCTAGAAATATGTAATTTTAATTTAACTTTAACTTAGTCAAAGCTTAATGTAACCATTGTTTGGGCCCAAACAATTTTGTCTTGTTCTAAATAACCACCACCAAATGTAGGCTTTTTCCATTAACGCAACCCCATTTTTTAATCTTTTATATTTTCAAATGTTAAACTTTTCTAATCTCTTTGAGGACTTTTTCACTTCCTTTGGGCTGATGATGACCATCTCTATGGTCGAAACATGACCCCTTTGATTGACTGACATAGAATTAAAGAGCATTTAGTGGTGAAAGACAGTAGTTTTATTTGTCAATTACATTACAACGCCACAGCATTATGGACTACTTCTTCAATTTGAAATCTACTTTGGTGTAAAAAGACTAAATAATTTAAAGCATATTAAATGATTTTTAAATATTTTTTTGTCGTTTAAGGACCGAATATCGGTGACCTTTACCAATCTTTTAAACGAAACATTACCTAATAGGTAAACTAGAGATACTTTCAAATAATTTATTTATTTAAAAATTTATATTTTTATCAGGTGGATTGCAAGAGGTGACCCTAGAATTGAACAAACTGAAAGTAGCAACACAGCAACGACATTACCAGCATGTTGTCATGACTCGTTACAACTTTTAACAGTATTAACCGTTTTCAATTTGTTTTTCCGCTAAATAGAAAATTATCCTAGGTATGCATTATATATTTAGTTGGAATAAACATGGAAACATCTGCTAATATCTTGTATGTTTATTAAAGTTTAGATTGAATTTCTAATATTGTAATCTAAAGTTAACCAAAACAAAAAGAAAGGTATTCAGGCATCTTGTACGGAATACCACTCTGTTCATAATTTGAACTATTCCATATACATAAAGTACGTAAAAATCTTGGGTAATTTTCTGTTATTATAAATATTTACTTTCTTTCTGCATTTCATTTCTTGATTGCCTTATTCTAATCCTTATTGAGTTTTTAATCCTTCCAATATAGAACTTTTATTTAATTTTTTTTTGATAGGTTTCATTTTTATTTGTTAAAAGATAAAAATAGAATTTAGGTAGTTAAATAAATTACAAATAAATCATTAATATATAAGAGTAAACATTTTATTTAATAAGGGTTTATTGTTTCATTTTTAACCACATTATTTTCCTACTTATATTCCTATTATCTTATTCCATATTAAGATTATAGCATATACCACCTTAGGTAGGTATATATTCCACATTGGAAACAAAATTTCACCTTTCCAGATAATATTTTTCAGTATGCCACTTTTAATATATTTGCCAATAAAATTAAATAACCAGAATATCAAAGACTGTCTTTCGACTAAAAGCAAACCTTTTTTTTACAAATAAAAAGTCAGAAAAAGAAAATAAAATATTACTCCATATTAGGTACTTCTCCTCTATACAGGGTGTGGAAATACTTCAATATATTAAAATGGGTGACTCCTTGGGTAGTGTAGAGACATACTTAATACTTTTTTTGTTAAATTGAAACATTTTTAAAATTTTGCAAAAAAACCTTCTTTCTAGATATGTCTAAAATTCCCCTGCTTGGTTAATCTTCATTATTTAGGATATTTAATAACCGGTTGTTGAGAACTCATATATTCCCTGCGGTATATAACCTCGTTTTTGTTCTAAAAATAAATTAGTCGTTTACATTTCAAAAAGCTAACAAACAAACTTTGGTCAGCAGCCCATTCAACTAATATAAGTTTATTATTTGGATTTTAAAGAAATGAAACAGAAAATCAATTAAAAAATGACTATAACTTTAGAATGAATGTCCTTCATTCGTTTCTAAACACAAACAAAAACGTTTGTTGTTTGGCGTAATTTTTACACCATGATTCAAATTATTAAACATTTTGCAATAATATACTTTATTTTATAAAATCACATAGATTAAAATTGCATGAATTTACAACAAAAAGGTTCCAGGAACTTATAAGCTGAACAACCTATACAAAACTGTTAAGAGTCCTAATATTTTTTTAGCTCCCTTACTTGTCAAACATCTTATCCAATTTTTTTTTTATCACAGCATTACACATGGTAAACAATAGCTGTCAAAAAGTTCAGACTAAGATAAGTTAAAATGTATTGGTCGGACAGAGCACCGGGAATGACAGCGCCAGCTGTTTTTAAGGCACTGATACAATTTTTGGTTACAAAATGAAAAACAAACAGCTGTGGGTGTTTATTGCAATTTTTATTTTAAATATTAGATAATAAATTATGTCTTTTTGTTACCGAAAGAATAAACCTGCAAATAACGTACTTGTAAAGTATTTTTCCGGTAATTTCCGATATTGTTGTATTTGCCGTTTGCAACTCAATTTTTTGTCAGGAGTTGTTTGTAATTTAACCTCTTAGTGCATGTACGAATAACTTAGCGCTGACAGTGGCGGGTATGTAAATTGACTAGTTTTGATATTTTAGAATCAAATATTTTAGTAATTAATGATAGCTCCCAATTTTTGACCATTTTAATTTAATTTATTTTAACGTCAGGTTCTTGGGATATTAATATATTTAAGTATTTTAATAACACCCTATATAATATAAAAAGTTAAAACAGTCTTAACGATTTGACACTTATTTTATAAAATTAGTGTTTATGATTCTTTTACCTTAAACATATTACTCTAACTTGCTACAATATTAATTAAAAAACTGCTGCAACCAAATCTTCTTTCTTTTTTAATACATGGCAGCATATGTTATGAGTAGGTTTATATGTGACATTTATTGCATGATATTTATGTCAGACAGAAATTCTGGCTAACGTAAACAATAAAAAATTTCTATTGAACATAAATTTTTGACCACAACCACTTGACGATGGCTGAATACATTACGTGTGAAAGCCAAAACCAAAAATAGAATAAAATAATTTTTGGACCGTTTACATTAGCCAGAATTTTTGCTTGACATAAATTATCATGCAATAAATATTATGCCGCCGCCGGACATTGGCCCAACTACGACAAACTTTCGCAAACAACCATTATGTGGACGGGTAGTTCGTCTGCATTCGCCCTGATTGGCCCAACTTTTAACACACTTATTTCCATACGAAATACATTGCTTTTATTTAGCGAGATTTTGTATTTTAATCAGAGGTTCAAGTAAAAGTGTGTATAGGGCCCTAAAAATTCCAAATTTTTCCGATCCAAGCCCTATTTTTCAACCTGTATATCGTATTTTTTTAGACATTACTGAAAAACCACTTAAGTTTTTAAATAAACTGACAGTTCATATTGTGACATTGAATTTTGGAAACCTAAGGCCACTTTGTTACGCCACTTAGACAAATGTACCATATGGAACTATCTTCTGGAACCATTAGACCGGTGGACCATCAAAACTAACTTTGCATTTTTTAAAAACTAACTTAACTTATTTTAATAACTTAGTACGGGCATACCCCCACTAGGGGTAGCCCGTACAGAGCTAACTAAAACTTCAACTTTTTCTGCACTTCACTTTTACTACCTACTTCTTAACTAATATTTTTCTAATTTATTTCTCCCAACTCTGAATTCTTAGGTAACCCTGTTGTATATACAAAGGTAAACTCTTGTTTTTTTGGTGACTTAGCACGTTTACGACCTTGCCCGTTAGACCTAAAAATTTACCTTGCCGGTTCGAGGCCTAAGCTTTGACATTATTTTAAATTGTTTTATGTTTTACTTTAAGATTTTTTTTCCATTTTCGAAATAATTAAATAAATATTAAAATTATTAAAACTTACATACCCCTGTACAGGGTGTTGAAAATATTTATATTTATAGATATTATTTACAAATAGTTTGCCAATTGTTTTGACAAATAATTCGGCCACAAGTTCGTCCAATGTGTGGCGGCAGCATCAGATGTAAACCTACCATTATAATCAAACACACATTATTTCTTTTGTTAAAATAGTTAAATAATAAATAATTTCAATTTTACAATTTTCATAATTTTTGGATAAAGTCTCGCTATTCCTCGGAAATATTAATTGTTGGTAGTTTAGGAGAACTTTTATTAAAACAGATTTTAATCAAAACTTTACGTCTAAATGGATAAAATTAAACTCAGAATTCTGGGCTAAAATGTTTTATGTTCATTATAGTTCCAGATATAACCTTTATTGTGTAACAAAATTTAAAATTGTTTTAAATTAATTTATACTTTTAAATTAAAGGAAATATTTTAATATTGTATAACGTAGTTATAGTAGTAGTAGTAGTATTATGTCCTGTTCATAATTTAAGATATCAAAATAAAATTTGAAACGTATGTAGATGTAGGTATACAACATATGTATATGGACATTGTTTAACGCATTCATTCTGTTTTTCAGTTTTGTCGAAAACTACCTTAACTTTTTTTAATGGGACACCCGGTATAATTTTGCTTATTTAAACAGAAAATTATATTTCAAGTACATACATTGACATTGCATTTGGTACTTCTGACATTAAACCCCTAAATATCTTTAATGTTAATGTTAAATGTAATGATTGGACCAAGTAGTCACGGAAAATAAAGGTGACAGCCTCTTAAGTCAATACTTTTAAATGGATTGAGAGTGGCTTAGTGTATTAGCTAAATCAAGTAATTTTTACTAACAGAGTGAATGCCACACAATCAATATTTTAGTTATAACTATATTGTGAACACTATGTATAGGATAATAATGTGAAATTCCATAACTTTGATATATATTTAATTATTTTGGTATTGAGGGAAAATATAACTTAAATTAAAACAAATACTACAATATAAAATAATTTTAAGGTTTAAACTTTAAACCTGCAAGGTAAATGAACAAAACAATTTCACCAAAACAAACGAGTTTAAGATTGTATATTTACACAAAGTGATCCAAGAAAGGGAAATTAAAAAGAGGAAATAATAATAAGAAGTTTTAAGTGACGCTAAGTAAAAAGTTAAGAGTTAAGTCGATACGGGCTACTCCGAGGGCGGGGTATGCCCGTTCTAAATTAAGATAGTTGCTGTATTATATTTGCAAATACCGAAAGTCAGTTTCTGTAGTATAATCTTAAAATGCTTAAATAGTTTTTATAGTTCCCCGGATCCATGTTCTTTAAGAAATATTTTCATATGGTAAATAGTTCTCACTGACGGACATAAAGTGGTCTTTTACAAACCTAAATTTTTTAACTAAAGAAAAAAAAAAGATTGGTTTTAATGTTATCTACAACTATTATTTCATTAGTTTAGGAAAAAATCTACAATTCTTTTTGTTACATTTTACAAAAATATGAACGATTTTTATAGTTTCTTCGCTAAATTACCTCAAGGAAAATACAAATACAACCTTGAAATTAAATATGCATGAAATGATCTAGTATATTTTTGAGATAAAGAAAAAACTAGTTAACTTTTTAAAACTTATTTTTGTTATTCTTATAATAATTATTGCTTGCTTGTGGTTAAATATGTCTATATTTTTGTAAAATGTTAAAAAATATTTTGGAATGTTTGTTCTACTTGCTAAATTAGTAAAATAATCGATGTAGACAACATTAAAACAAATCAATAAACTTACTGGATATTCTAAGTTTCCGTACAAAATGTAAAAGCTCGTCTTTAGTTATGAGAAAAAAATGATGAGAATCAATACATTTTACTATTTTTAATCAAACTAGTTTGATAAATAAAATGGTACATTTTTGCTTTTTTGAGGTTTCTCCGATAGTTTCTTATCTTCAGATTATTCAAATTTTTTATTGGGCATCAGACACTATTTTATTAAAAAAAAATCCCATATTATGCGAATCTTTTCCCGGTCACTGTATAAACGACATTTTGCCTTTTATTAGAAGTCTTAAGAAAGCTATAAAGACGTTAAAAAGCATATAATTTTAATTTAAATAAACATTAAATATTTTATTTAATTTATTTTTTATACTGCCTTTTGAGTTTAAAAACCAACTTTAATTTACAAAAAGAGTAAAGTACCATAAATAACGACGTACCAAAAACTGAGAGGATCACTAAATTGCTTTATACTTCTTTAAATGTTTTTTTATTGATATTTCCGATTTAAATATTAAGGAAATGCTTTGGAGCAGTATAAATGGCATGCTAGAAAAATATATAAAATATTTTTATTGACTTATAAAACTAAAATATACAATAGAAACATTTTATTTTAAGGGTACTTAAATAAATAAATATTTTCTTTGATCGAAAGGAAATCCACATATTCCCAATACGTTTTCTTACCTTCAAAATCCATTATTCCTGTATAGTCTAAAGCCTAGTCCAGACCTACATACATTTGCCCATAAACATAAAAACATTTGTAAAAAAACTGTATGAAAGCAGTTTAAAATGTTTAAACAAATAAGTAATACTAAAGGAATTTCGGCATTTAAATAAATGTTTGTAAACACATTTTAAACAGCTTTTATACAGTTTTTATACAAAAGTTTTCATGTTTGCGTGCATATGTATGTAGGTCTGGACTAGGCTTAACCGGTACATAAAAAAAAACACGAAAAAATCTGCGGTTATCGCACAATGGGTTCGTTGAGTAGTGTGAATTCGAGATATCCAGTTTTCGATTACAGTCTCACATAAAGCTGGTTAAATTTCATTTATAGTTATTCTAACGTTGTTCTTTAGATCCTCAGTTGTTAGTGGTTTATTAGCATATACCCTGGCTTTCAAGTACCCTCATAAAAAAGTCAAGGGGCCTTAAATCACAAAATCTTTGTGGCCACCGACTTTACTACAACGAGAAATTAAGCGATCTTAACGTTTGGCGGATAAAACACCCTTTTTAATTAAAACCTTTAACAATTTGTACTTGCTCTGGAATCGTGTATCTCTCCATGATAGTAGATAGATAGAACTGACCGTAAACATATGCAAAATATAATAACATTATCGCAAAGTATTTGAACACAATACGCAGTTAAAGATAGGACATTCTAATTGGATAAGCCTTTATAAGCTCTTCTGGTCTTCTGACCAGGACGATAAAGCTTTGGTAGTAAATAGTTTAAAAATAGGTAAAAAAAATTACGTAAGGTTGTATTTGATCAAAAACTCTTGAATTGTAGAAAAACAAACTTATGTGCACTTATAGGATTAATTAATATGATGATGTTATGATCAGTAAAATGACTGCCCAGTCTAAACCTGCACTTATTGTACGTGTGTTTCAATGGTAATGAAATATTGCATACAAAACTATACTTCGTATTTACTTAGGACTGTCAATAATGCCAAAAGCCGAGAAAATAAACGCATTGAGAGTTACACAATTATGGCATTTGCCTTTCCATACGAAGAATTCAATAAATAGTATTCCATACATAACTGCTACTTTTAAATTTTAAATTATATAACTGGTATATTTTATTTTATTTCGGCATCATACAGGTGTGGAAACTACACGACCGAACATAGGAAATTAAAAAGTATGTTAAAGTAATGGCAATATTTGAAGTGGTTGGGGTACCCGAGCCATGTCGCCGTCCCACAAAAGTTGGAAGCTGTGCGCCGACAGCCTCTGATATCGTTTGGCTCAAATCGCCGCTCGTTGCAGAGGTGCATTGTAGGAGAGTACATAGCAGAATAGTGGAAGGTATTAAATACATGTGTTTTCCATGGTCAACGATTCTGTTTCCATACCGGTGTACTAAACAATAGCAACTCATATGATATTTTAGAAAATTTTTGCCTTAATATTAAATCATTTGTTTTTAAAACAACGTAAATCAAAAATAATCACACGCTGAAGAAAAATTAATGCAAAAACAACATAATTTTAAAAGAATAAACAAATACATAAATACAACTCTATGAGTAAGAAAATAAATATTGATTTAAATGCATATTAAAAAGTACAAAAAAAAACTAATTTTAACTAACCCACTTTTATTTTAATAGAACAAGAGTAAGATTAAATAAAAAAAGTTAATATTTTGGGTTAGACTGTCAGAAGTAATAGTAAAAGTTGGATAAAGTAGGATAAAATTGTTTTTTTACCTTAAAATCGATGGGACAAACTGATAAAAATAAAAACGATTTTTTTTTAGGATTTTTATTTATATTTAACCGTTTTTAAGTCAAGGCGTATGACATTTAAGGCATCGCTATATTTGAAATTCTTTACTATCGAAAAAAAACGAAATATTAGAGGGTGCCGTTTAAAATTTAAAATTAATAGTTTTTTTGGTCTTTCTTAGAGAAAATGTTTGTAGTAAAATTACCTCTTAAAAACATCCGATATATCTAAATAAATTTTATCATTTATGCACGTTTTCTTATTTTCTTTTCTGTTACATATCCATACCTAAGTATAGTAGCGAGTAAATTTTTTACAGTACAGGCAATGGAAAGCAAGTTACTCTTGTCCATAATGCATAATTCTCCGGGGGCTATTTTTTTAGAAATAGGTGCAGTAGGACGTAATAAATCTAAAGACATAAAATACTTGCAAATATGGCGACCGGAAGTTCCGCCATTTGCGATTAAAACCGTTTGGGCCTGTATCTCCGTAACCATTCACTTGAGGTCCATAATTATAAGGACATATATTATAGATATTTTAAATTCCTATCTTTTATGTTAATTCTTTTTTCGTGTTACTTACCGTTTACGATTTATAAGATTATTACTGTTTGTTTATTGACTTTTTACCGATATCTCGTCTAATAATTGTTTAAATAATAAATTGCTAATAACCCAACCTTCAAATTGATAAAACATTTTACAACTTTTATTTTAAACTTTTTTCTATTCAATTGGTATTTTCAAAGTTATTACGCGTTAATTTCAAAAATTTTGTGACTGTACCTTTAACGTCATCTGGCCCTAAACACGGCATTTAACATACCAGGTATTACTATGGTTTTTATTTTTGAATTACGTTATGCATACTTCGTTATTATTAACCTTGCACTTGGTGGTACAACATTAAATGCATCGCAACTTTAAAAATGATAATTTTAGCAAAAAAAGGTTGAATTAAAATTTATTAAACAAAGAAATAGGAAATTTAATAATCTATAATAAAAGTTTTTATAATTATGAGCCCCAAGTGCACGGTTATGTAGATACAGACCCAAACAGTTTTTTCAAAATGGCAGCACTTCCGGTCGCCATATTGCCATATAGAATTTACATTTTTATTCACCATTAGAGTTAACAACTTTTAATAATATTAAAACAATACCCCACATGGCATGTTACATAATTTAAGAAAATGTGATACGCACAAATTTAAAATTGTTAACACTTTTAGTTAAAATGTGACTAAAAATACGGTTATGATGTAACTGACTTTAAATCGTTTATTTTTAATTCAAAACCAGCTTTAATGTGCCATAATGTTTAATTACTTACATATTTTAGATACATTTTTTTTATTGGCCGAAATTTTGGTTTAACAGATCGGGGATCACAGTTCTGCAAGTCAAATTACTTTTCATAATATCCACAATACGCCTGCCAAATATCTAGTTTCTGGGTAGAGTGGTGTATCCTTGAGAAGCAAGGTTTCTTTTTAAGAGTTTTTTTGTGTTGAAAAATATTTAAATTTTCTTTAAAAAATTCATGACTTACGTTCAGTCTTCCTATAGATAAAAGAAAACAGTAGCACAAACAATAATTAAACCTTAAAGTTTTTTAAAACAGTATAAAAAATAATATTTTTACTAAAATGTCATTTATTTGACCCACTACAAAAACAAAACAGTATTAAATTTAAAACGAAGTTTACAAAGTAAATAATTTTTGTTTAAGTAGAAACCAAAAGTAAATCTGATAATCGGATGCATTACAAACTGGCTTTAAAGTCACAAACAGTTTTGTTTGTAGTAGAAGAGTTTCACGGATATATAAATGTGTAGAGTTATCATTTTGGGAGTATGTCTGTATGTACGTTTATATTTCTTGCGAAACCTTGCATAACCTTGAGGAACCTTGCAGACTTTTCGCCAAGACCACACTTTGCATTTTCAATGTTATTTAACTGGTTTTAGATGACTGACCATAAAAATTTTATAATATAACTTACCATTAATACATGTTAGAGAAGAGCTCGTTAACCATTTAACTTACCTAGAAAGAAAAAAAAATTATTAGTTTTATTATACCGCATACAAAGCTTTTAATTGTATAATGTACAATTGTACAAATCGGCAATTGATTAAATAAAATAATAATCTTTATTATTTTTTCTAAATAAACTAGATTTTTATATTATATTACAAGCTTTGCATATTATACAGAGTGTGTTTATTAAAACTTACAGTGACTATATTTTCTAAACCAAGGAAGATATCAAAAAATAAAAATACCGTTTCTATAAAACCCGGGGAATATAAATGGTGTATTTTTTAAAACATCTCCATCAACCCCTTAAGCTGCATCCCCAGTCACTTAAAGATCTTAAATGGCAACACTCCCTAAGTGGCACCTGTCTGGAAAGCTTATGGAAAATGCTTTTCGTTGGTCGTAAAAAGTTGGGTTAAAGGGAAATACTACCTTCAAATTTCAAAAAATTAAAAATAGTATAGAATGGGAAAAAATCTGTAAATGACTAAAATGATACGCATTAAAACGTTTAATACAAAGGTAAAAAGAAAGTATTTACTTTATTGGACAAAAACGAGATTGGGAAAAACAATTTTTGATAAGTAGACAATTTTATTCTTGCAGTTTGGTTTTATTCTGTACGTTTTTTAAAAGAATTCCTACAGCAGCATTTTTAATACGCTTTTTAAGGATGTGTCTCAAAGTGCCGGTGCGGGTGGGGCGGCTTAGTTTTACAAGGAGTAATATTTTAAATTATTTTTAATTTAATATTGGGATATTTTGTGGTATTGTTTATGAAAATTAAAATACATTTTTGTTTAACTTAAGGGTAGTATTTAATTTTACCCCAACTTTTTCACGACCAACAAAAAGCATTTTTCATAATCTTTTTAAAGAGTTGGTGGATTAGTGGTGCAGCTTAAGGAATTGATAGAGGTGTTTTGCAAAATACGTTATTTACATTTCCCCCAAGTTTCATAAAAACGGTTTTTATTTTCTTTATTGGTTCAGAAAATACAGTAATTATAAATAATAAAAAACGATCCTTGTAATATAAACACTTGCTTTTCTCATTTTGCCTCCTTCAAAAAGGGCGTAAACAGATACATAATCGCGGCTAAGCGTTTGTTCTTTAAGTAGTAAAATACCGTCAGGCGTCAGTAAAACTATTTTTCGTACCACACTAGATCTAATTTCTATTTTTTTGTTACCGTGTAGTAGTGTAGATTCTAAAAGCCGACGCATGTACGTGCACGACGGGCGAAACATTTAGTTTTTCCATTTAAACACCAAAAACTGTACTTGGCTACTATATAGAGACTGTATAATACTGATAAAATCCATAACTTATTCATATTTAAAGCCATTTTTTGTTGTTACTACGGTTCAAAACATTTTACACACATTATATATTCTAAAGCTAAACGGTAACGTCATATACGTCCCGTATTTAATGTTTAAATACATCCTGGACAATGATTTAATTTTTTTTTATCTTTATCGGGCGGAAATGAATGAATGAATGAAAATGAAATTGAACTTATTAAACACTTTATTTCGTTGAAAACTTCTACATGGCTGTACATGGTAAGTGAAAAATGTTTATATTCGGTGTAAACCAAAGTACTTATTAACCCTAAAAATAAAAATTATAATCAAAACCTAAAAGCTTATTGGTCTGTGACGCAACGGTTTGAAAACCACATTTTTTAGATTCTCCTATTTATATCGTCATTTTCGAATACGGTTTGAACCACTCCGACGATAACGGTAAGTAAGAAAATATGACTTAAATCGCATCATACGACCTAAAAGCTCATTGGTCTGTGACGCAATGGTTTAAAAACCTAATTTTTTTTTATTCTCCTATTTATATCTTCATTTTCAAATTTGCTTTAAACCACTTCGACGATTACTGTTAGCAAGAATATAAGACTCAAATCACAAAATTAAAACAAAAATTTTTTCGGCTCTTAAGCTTTGGCATGCGCTAAACGTGAAGTTTTTTCCGTGTTTTTTTTCTTGGAATTAAGTTCTGTACGGTCCAACCGTGTTAATTTATTTTATACCTGCACGGCCTAATTCTATTTATAAATATACAAAAGAAAGAATTGACACAATTCTTATGTGGATTTAAAAAGTTATTATAAGTCTCAAGTTTAATAAAAGAATTTAAAAAAACTAACCACGTCCCCCCACCCACACTCTGTCTTTAGTTTTTGGTGTTTTGATACTTACAAAAGAAAGAGTATAGGTAAAGGGTCATGGTTACTTCTGGTTAGTTAAATCTTTTTTTTAACCTGGGACTTATACACATTTTATAATTTCACTTATAGTGGGGAGCCCAAGATGCTAAATTTACAGTTACTTGAGCGTCATAGAGACCTATTGGGTTGCAAAGCTTAGATGATAAAAAAATATATCTAATGAAAACTTTTCATCAGGGCGTTAAGCGGCTATAGACTTTTAAGTATGTCAAAAAATATGTTTATTATTTCGTCTTGTAGAAGTCGTTTAAATCGTATTGAATTATATATTTTTCGTTATCCTTAAATAATTAAAAAAAAAAAATAATAATAATAACCACGCTCGAGCTTGTCAAAATTACGTTTTTTTACAACGTTGTAGCCTTCCGCTTTCTTTACGTCACTCTTAAATTGTCAGATTATTGGAATATACATTCTTTAGCATGTAATTAACTCACCCTATCTTAATCTGACGCGCTGCTGATGGATACATTTTTGTTTTTTACGATCGCACCTCGGGTACAAGGTATCCTCCAGTATATTTTTCTGACGCTCTGTAGTGACACCATTAGGAATTCTCTTTTTCGTTCATTTAAAAATATAATAAAACCGTGAAGGTATAAAAAATGTAATACATTTTAAAACCTTTTAAAAACAATAACATAAATAATTCAATAATCTTAAAATTATTAAACATTAAATGATTTAAACAATCGAATTATTCAAAAACATCGTAAAATTAAGTTATTTAAATAAAATTAAATTTATTTAAAAAAGACCTACATAATTAACGCAAGGCGCATGCGGAAGCCTCGGAGCCAAAGTGGAATTGGTGTCGCTAGCCGCCAGTCGTAAGTAGAAACCCGTATCGCTGCGTCAGAGGTAACTTCTTTCGCGCAAGAGCATTTGTAATTTTTACGGCTCCTACTTGGTTCCTGGACTTGTTTCAACTGACGTATGTATATCTAATACGATATGTAATTCAACTTTATTTTAACTTTTTGTGGAACACTGACGTTTCCTTAAATTCTCTAGCAATAAGTCTTTAAATTGCAGGGCTATAAAATAAAAAAAAGTTACATGCTTTAGCTTTTTGTCTGTTGAAACTAGTAGGCGTATTTTCACGAAAGAACGTAAACAAACAAAAAGATTATCCGGCTTAAAAGAATGTTCTTTTTTATAAGCTTTTATTTTACGGTTTGGGAGATTACTTATCGTATTTTATAATGCATATTCACACTCTTTAAAAAATATTAATTTAATAAAACAAGGCAAAAAAAACAAAACTTTCAAGCAGGGTGTAGATTAATTAGCATGACACTGAAAAAAAAGAGGTCACTGTTCGTCCTTAGCAATAATTTCCCAAGTTTATGCATATACAGCGTGTCCAAGATAAGGGGAACCAGTATGGGCATCTTGAAAATGGCAGGAGATACGAAGTCGGTTAAATGAGAACAAGGTTAAGGTTTTATGTACCTAATATTTTATCATGTAAATAGTTTTAAAATTCGGAGTATTTCCGGAGATATGACCTGTATTTTGGGAAATTTGATAAAAATAATTATCTGTACATTTTAAGTTAATTAATTACTTTAATAAAGCAAGCAGAACTTATCGAAATCCTCTTAACATCACTAACTCACATTTTTAAATACGGTCCTAATATTTAAATATTGAAATTTCAAAGCCAATTTTATTTAAAATTATACATTATGGTTTAACCGTAATACAGCTCTATATTTCTCAGAATTCGGTAAAAATAGTAAGTACTATATTTTAAACTAATACATTGGTTTATTAAAAAATTAAACTTTAAAATACAGAATTAAGAAGTGCCTAAATGATTTGCTTATAAACTGACAATTTTTGCGAAACTTGTTTTAGCTTTTTTATTTGGGTAAATCTAACAACAAGCAAAACATACTTAATAATTTTAAACTGTTTATCTAAAATATCAGAAAAGCCTTAAAAACAAATATTTAGCTTGGTAATAAATCATTTGTTTTTCTTAACATTGATGATATGACGGTATGATCATTATCGCGGAATCATGCAAAATCCCTCTAAGTTGTTATGCATTTGTGCAGATTTAGGATCTTACCATCATACCAATAATTTTAAGAAAAACAAATGATCTATTACCAACTTAATAATTTACTTTTTAAGGCTTTAAGGATATTTTAGATAATTTACAGTTAAAAATTATTAAAGATGCTTGCTTTGTTAAATTTACTTAAATAGAAAAAAGCGAAAACAAGTTTCGTGTAGAAATTCTTATTTTATAAGTGAATCATTTGACTACTTATTACTAGAGAATTTTTCAGTTATTATTTTTTACTAAATTTATGTATTAGTTTATTATGTAGAGCTTACCATTTTTATCAAATTCTAAAAAGTACAGGGCCGTATTACTGTTAAACCATAATGTTTTAAAATAATTTGGCTTAAAAATTTTAATAATAAAATATTAGGACCGTATTTAAAAAATGTAAGTAAGTGATGCTAGAGGATTTTCATTATGTTCTGCTTGGTTTATTAAAGTAATTTATTAATTTAAAATGTAAAGTAAATTACTTTTATCAAAATTTTAAAAATACAGGTCCGTATTAAGATTAAATCGTAATGTGTGATACATCATTAAATTTGTATTAAAATGGGCTTTTAAATTTTGGTATTAGAATATCAGGACCGTATTTGAAAAAAAGAATAAAAAAGTTGATGATGGTCCTACGAAAACGAAACGTCTCAGTTCAAATATAATAACACCATTAGATAGAGCAGAAAAATTGGCAATGCAAAGGAAAAAATTATTTTTAAATTCGATTTTAAATAACACCAAGAAAAAAATAAAACAAATTTCTAATTTTTCGTTTTTTTTCCGGATGTCTCCGGAAATACTCGGAATTTTAAAACTCTCTAAACGGCATATTATTAGGCATAAAAACCTCAACTTTGTTCTCATTTAACCGACTTCGTATCTCTTACCATTTCCAAGATGTCCATACTGGCCCTCCTTATCTTGGACACGTTGTAGATTAGGAATCACCTGATATCTATATAAACTTTTGTTATTAAATTATTTAATTAAAAAATGTTAAATAGGTTAATTTACCGCACATACTTAACACCCTGTATTATTTTAATACGACTCAACTGAAAATGGACAAATACTGCCAAATTACAATTACGCAGTGTAAGCACTTTAATCAAGTGGAACAAAAGTCGCATGGCTGTTCGATTCCGTTAAATACTCGTAAATAACTCACACTGATGTTAGTTGAACTTACATCTGGAATTGACAGGGGAAATAAACATTAGATTTACGCTCTTTAAACTTTAGATTAACAAGGCTGTAATAGTATGGGAGGTAAAGTTAAAGTGACCAGAATTTTTATACAAAAATCGGGACAGGGACAAGGTAAAAAAATTGTTTAGGTGCCATTTTACAAGTACAAATTAATAATTGGTAAATGTAACTGTAAATAATACAAATAAAAAAGGAACATTTTAATAAGTTACAAACTTTATCTAAATCGGCAACTTTAAGTTTTGTGTATTATTCTGAAGAAAAAATGTGCTTTAAAAGGTGACGACACATTAAATTCGTTGACCACTTTTCAAAACGTAGGGACATCTGAAGGAAAAAACCTTCAAACCAACTTTTATTACTTAATTTTCTTTTGCTTTTTTTATCTTACATTTGGGAAAAAAATATCCAATTTCTATCAATTTTCTTCTAAAATACACTCCCCAGGGTGTCGCGACGCACAGTTTGGAAAGCCCCGAGTTGGGCTATGTTTATGTTGGAGCGGTTTTTGGCGAAGATAGGGCGCGGCTCGACCAAAGCAGCCCTATATTAAGGTACGAGTACCGCGGCAGACTGCCAACCGCCGCGACGCAAGCGCCAGATCTTCACATTATCAGCAATGCTACTCGTTACTTTCCAAGGCGAAAGGAAAATAAGTATACCGTTCTGGCGCTCCCTTTACTGTAACATAAAAGTGATTTAAGTCACTTTTTCTAGTTAACCGTATTCGCCGGAGTGGTTAAAACCGCCTTCGAAATGACAATATAAATATAAACGTTAGATAAAGATAGGTGTTTAAATGTTTTTAAAACGTCTTAAACCATATTTACAGAAAAATAGCTTTGGTCAAGCCGCTCTGCTAACTTCGCTTAAAACCGCTCCAACATAAACACAGACTTGCTTATACGCGCTCTGTTCTAGACCGTGCAAGGAACCGAGCGAAACAAATCTGAAAATACGGGAGAGTTCGTAGGTGCCGGCGACGAGATCAACGAATTTCGGCATTTTCTGCAAGAATATACCCACAACCTACATTTGAAAAATTGTTATAAAACGGGTCTTTTTGTGTCCCAGTAGGTTTTTTGGGGACACCGGGACAATGCACTTAAAAACGGTACTGTTCCGTTGAAAATGGGACGTATGGTCACTTTAGATATAGTAGAAATTTTACCCCAGCGGAATAAACAAACGAAAATTAAGATTTCTAGTTACCAAACGTAGGAGCATTAGAATTCAGAGAATTGATATTTTATAACCAAAATTGCCTTATGATTTACATTGCATAGAAAGGAAAGTTCTTCTCTATCGAGTTACAGAGTGCGGGAGCTGGTTTGGTAAAGTTGAAAAACGAAAAAACATTCCACCGGGGTAATATTTCTACTATAGGAACGTTTTCTAAAAATAATTTTAGGTTAGCTGTTTTTTCGATATGTTGTTCTCCTTCCTTTAGTAGATAGACCCTGGGTTTGCATTTATTAGTTCGCATCCTACCCGTACATGTAATAATCGAAGGTTTTGAAAACATTTCAAGAAACCTTATTTTAAATTTCTTGTCTTTACATTGGTTTATCACACATATTTTGTTTATTGCCTATTGCCAGCCACTTTTATCATTGCTAACTCATCCCACTTCTAACTTCTGAACCGTTTGGCATATTTTGATAAAACTTGGAACGATAAGAGGAGGGAGAACAACATACTAAAAAATCAGCCAACCTAAAATTCTTGTTTTCCTGGACTATAAAGCACTACTTTTCGTTTTGTTCCTACTACTAAAACTATCACAGAAAAACAAGACCGCCAATAAGTTGGACTTACATAGAAAAAAAGTATTTTTAAGCTACTAAGAAACCTGTCCGAGTTACCCAGGTAAAAACGTTTTTTATACAATATGCGTAAAAGTACACTTTAATTAAATTAATCTTTCAAGTAACTACTATCATATATTTTTGTAATTTTTAATCCAGCAACGTCGCTTATGCACCACCAATAGATTTAATATAAAAGAAGGGTTTCGGAATTCCATTGTCTTTATTATATTTATTTCCAAAACTTTTTGGGCAGTACTGTCTCTGTCCGTTTTCAAGTAAAAACTAGCTTTTACACTGTCGACAATAAAGTCATTATTAAATAAGATTTTTTATTATTAACTATAAATAATATTAGATACATTATAAATATTTATTATAATATAAAATTATTTTTATTGTATTTTTCAATTTATTTTAATTTTTTAAATTTTTCTTGTATCTAAAACGTGCGAAAAGTGCCTTTTCCGGCCTTAACGGCTTGCCTAAACTCCGCTTTGCGCCCATCTTACAACTACCGTCGGGTGTGGTATAGTATCACTTTTCGCACTTGTTGGGTAAATAACTATAACAAATAAATGGAAGTTTTACAAATCTTGATTGAACGTCTGCAGTTGTTGTTTGGCAAAACATGATATTGGACAAACGTGTTTAACAAAAACTTGATCGTTACCGACTACTTCACAAGTTTAAACATTTGCTCCTTTTATACAAATTTTAATTTACACACCTAATAAAGAAAAAAAACATGGCTTTAATGTCTCGTCTCTCTTCATATTTAACTACACTACTCAAAAGAATTATCGCATATGCTCAATTAATTTTTAATCGCCCTGTATGATGTGCTGTTGAAAGGAGTAGTCAAATTTGTGATTATAAAATATCAGAAATAGGTAAGGGCATAAATTATTCATAAATGAGATTTCTCCCTTTTAACAGCACATTATATAGGGCGATTAAAAATTATTCATTTTTTCAATTTTTTTTATCACCCCGTAGGATGTATTGCTAACAGTAAATAACAACGGTTACGCCAAAGTTATAGCTTCACCTTTCTTTAACATTTTCTTTTTTTAATTGTCTTAATAACTTAATCATTAAAAGAGTTATGGCCATTTAAATCAAAGCATTTTTGTATTAAAGCTTATGAAAGAAATCGAGCATATGCGATAATTGTTTTGAGTAGTGTAAAAAGAAAAAAGATATCTCTTCCATGATTAAAATGTATTCAACACAAAAAACTAAAATGTAATTTCGTATAAATGCCGATTAGGTATGACATAACTTTTTTAATTCCGATAACTTTATTTAATCAGTTTAGGCAGGAAAGTTATAAAAAGTCGCACGCCAGTTCAATTTCGTTAACAGTCGTAAATAAGTTACGTCGCGTCGATTCAAATTTTAATCAGTTTCTGAGCTTAAAGCGTCAAGTTCTCTTGACTTTTACGTTTATTTTATTTTATAAAGGGTCCCCTGCTTAATAAATATATCACTTAAAGAAGTTGAATGGTTTAGTAACTTTCTTTAATACAAATAGAGAAGATAGTTAAAAATACTGCCTGTCTGATTAAAAAAGGAGCGAAAAAAAGAAGATATTTTTTGAAGCTTAAGGTCCGGTTACACGGTCAGTGGTTTGCTAGACCTGGTCTTAACTGGTGGACTGTTTGCCGGCCGTAATCCGCGGTAAACGGCAAAGGTTTTCTAAAACCACCGACCGTGTAACATACCGGTCTTCAATCTTCCATCTCGTTTCGGTAAAAATTTCGAGATCAAAGGCTTGTCCTGAGAGTTTTAGCACTGGACTAAATATTTTTATTTTCTGTGGGAGTAATACAGAATGCTGTTAAGAAAATTAAAGAAAAAATTCTACGTTGGAAAATATGTAAAATTATATAAACATGGATCCGCAAATTCCTGGTTCCCAAGATACGGGGTTCCCCTTTTAGGAAAACAAAAAATAGCGTGTTTGTTTATATTCTAAATATACTCTATTTAATTTTAATGGAATTTAGCGGGTTTATTTGTAGCTTTTAAATGCTTAATTAAAACTTACTTTATTAAACATTCCTAATCCAGTGGCGTCACGAGCAGTACCTCAACGAATATGTTTGACTAAAAAAATGTCACTGACTTTGGTGAAAGATTTATATTTTATTTGTATTGGCATTTAAAAATACATTTTACTTTTTACACACCTAAAATTTTGACTTATCCTGCTTAGTTTTCGAAAAAAAAACAAAAATTAGTTATATTATATAATAAATAATAAAATAATATTCTCTGACATACAATAAAAATGTTATGGCATTAAAAACGTATCATTCGATTTTTTTCTTTAAAGGTAAACCGTAAAAAATCGATCAACCTTTTGGAACAACGCATAGTGTATCAGTTGTAGTTTCATAAGAATTATTTCAGTTATCACTTAAATACGGTTGAAGATATATACCATCTGAAACGTCGTGTATCAGTAAAATAATAGACAATGGAAATCCTGGAAAGTGTGTCATATTATTAAAAATTAATGCTAGATGTATTACATGTAGTAAAAAATGATACCTAAAATTGGTCTTTCTCTAAACGTTAAATTTAAAAAAATATATATATTAAAACTGTTACGAGATATTAACAGCTTAAAATTACAAAGTCAATAAAAAATTTATGTGTCTTCGCCAGATTAAGAAGTTGAAATTACTTTTAACAGCTGTGTAGCTTTGACGTTATGTTACTAGATTGAGTTTAATATTTTAAAGCAATAAAAGGACTAAATCGTGCTTAATGGGCAATTATTAAAAAATGAGTTTTAGTGTATAATATTTGGTAACTCAGGTAACTCAATAATATTTTAAAGGAATATTCGAAAAGAGATAAGCACATAATTTCTATATTACACCATAAATTTTATTTTTATAAGCAAAAGGAACTATATTATTATAGTAGATATATTGGACTGGGCCAAAAAAAAATACTTTTATTTCTTTTAAGTTTTCTTCATTTTTGAACCAAGTTTTTCTCTCACTGAAACAAATTGATATTATTAAATTATTAAAAATCATAATTTTATTAATCTTATCGCTTATATTATCTAAATTTTATAATATATCCAAACTTATTCTAGGCTAATAGCTGTTTGTTATACGAAAACGAAGATTAAGTTACTCTAAGAGACATGAAGAAAACCGTAATATACTATAAGAAGAGCCAAATGTTGCATTTTAACCAAATTTTCGGACAATGTGTAGAATAGTTTAACATCAAAATTTTTTTACCAGTATATGGAAATTTAAAGCCCCATCTTTTATTAGCATTTAATTTTTAATTTATATTAATTTCTTTATTCTAAAAGCAAACACACATGTTTAAAGAAGACAGTAATTTTTTATATTTTTTTATGATAAAATATAAATGTAAATATTAGTTTGTTTAGTTGGTTTTGTAGTTTGAAATCAGTACGACAAAACGTCTTTTAAAAAAACCCTGTACCACTTATCACCAGAAAAAACATCTTTTAAAGACCTTTAAAAAGTAGTATATTTAATATACTTATCTTTAATAGTTTTGGAAATATGACCATCCAAATCTTAAGTTTTCCCAATATGTTTGCAATATAACATATAATATTACGACTATCATAATTAAATTGCATTGTTTTCTTTAAAAAAATCCCGTTTGAATAGAGATACCGATAAAAATATAAAAAAGAAATGTTAGGGGGCTTTACAATCCAATACACACACACACACACACACAAATTGTGACATTAAATTATTCCACAGGGTGTTCGAACATTTGGGCCAAAATGCAACATTTGGCTCTTCCTTTTTTAACACCTAATCCTATTAGACTTTTTGCAATCTACATATTAAATGATAATCTCGATAAAAGAACCTACAACTGGACCAAAAGTAAATAGAAGTTGGTCAAAAAACCAAAAAAGTTATTTAAAGATTAAATTTGAACAAAATTTTGTTTGTCCAGGACTGCATATTATGAATGAACCACCAAACAACGACCCATTTTGCTGAAAGCCTCAAATACTAACGAACAATGGGTGTTTTAAGCAAGGTAAGAGGAAGTTTGTTAACACGGGACTTAAAAACTTGAAGATTTGGGGGAGAAGAAAAAATTTCCGCTGGCCGCAGGTTTCACATTCTAGAAACTCTAGGGATAAAAGAACGAACAAAGTGGGAAGTTCGGGGCCTGTCCAGCTGTACCGTATAGGAGTTGCATACGTGCGGAACCACAAGTCTATCTGTTGGAAGCCGCAAGTGAAGGAGCCATACTGGACAGTTCGTCGGAGCAGAAGCCGTAAAAGTATCTATAAAAGAGCGATAGATTTCCAACAGCTCGACGATGGACAAGAGAAGAAAGTCTTTCAGTAAGCAAAGTATCATTAATAAGACGGACAGCTCTTCTGAGGGTTGTGGGAGACGCCATTTCCCAGACATGAGAACAATATTTCAGAGAGGGTCGAATTTGGGGCACATACAGGGAGTATAGATTGGAAAGAGAAAAATACTTTTGGCTCGGAAAAGAAATCCAAGAATTTTTGAAGTCGCGGTGGCTATAGATACACTGTGTTTATGCCAGTTAAGGTTATTCTTAAATGTGATGCTCACAAGGATAAATGTGTCCTTGCTCTGCAATACCTGGCCACTCATAAGCAAAGGTTGAGTGTTTAATGATTTTTCCGCGACAAGAAACATGATTGTGTTTTGGATGCATTAAACTGAACGAGATTCTTGGCGCCCCAGTCCAATATCAAATTGAGGTCTTGAGAAAGAGATATCTGCATCGCCCTGCATTTGCTTTCCAAGTCAGGTTGGGAGATTGGTTTGAAAAGCTGAAAACCGGAGTGAAGTGTACTATCGTCAGCAAAACTATGGATGGAATTGGTCGTGAAAGAAAGAAGGTCGTTGATGTAAAGAAAAAACAAAGTTGGTGCCAGTACTGAACCCTGAGGCACTCCAGCATTGATTTCGTGAAAACTTGAAGAGTGGCCATTCACAATGACTGATATACGTCGACTAGAAAGATAACTACAGAGCCAAGAGCAAAGTTTAGTTGGAAAACCGTAGGAGGGAAGTTTATTGAAAAGTGCGTCATGTCAAATCTGGTCGAAAGCTTTAGATATATCAAGAGCAACGATCTGAGACTCACCTCAGAAACTCAAAAGACTTGTTCCAGTTGTGTGATACGAAGAAAAGAAGATCTGCTGTAGATCTCTTGTGACGAAATCCGTACTGCCTGTCATGTAAAATTTTGTGTTTTTCCAAATACTTAAGGATTTGTAAATTAATGAATTTCTCCATTACTTTAAAAAGCACTGAGAGGAGTGAAATAGGTCTTTAGTTGGATGAAAGAGATTGAGATCCTTTCTTGGGGATAGGTTGGACCCGTGCAGTTTTCCAGCTATCTGGAAAAATTTTAACATTTAAAAAATATCTTACTAAAGATCCCCTGTATTTTCTTGACCGCATTGTGGCGATAAAAAACACTTTGTTACGCCGTCCAATACAATTTAAACGGCGGCCATAACACTAAACCCTCCACAATAAAAATAAAAGACCAATCGAGGATGGAGGGTCGTATTACCACAAACACAATGACCGTTTGCCCGAATGAGATTTATGGGAAAAATGCGAAAAATGTCGTTCGCCTTTTTGCAACAGTTTCAATTTAAAGTTTATTAAATTTGGAAGCGATAAGCTCTATTTTTTAATTTAGAGGCTAAAAAAATGTGCATATTGTGTATAAATAGATTATGGGATCGTTTTAATTAAATTCTTCATTTTTTAAATTTAAATCTACATAGAGGGTGCTAAAAGTACCCTGCCAAACTTTAAAAGCTATTTTAGAAAGTACGTAAATAACCTACCAAAAACATAAATGTGAAAAAGGTGAGCCAAGTTCAATACTAAAATTATGCTTGGAGGTGGGCTTCGCCGCAAAAAGAATGGACATCTAAGTGAGTGCTAAATTCTGTACAAAATCGAAATATTTATTTATAGAAACAAAATAACATTATGGACAAGTACAGTGCTTGTCTAAATTCAGGACCTCCCTCATAACTTTTAAATTGTTTGGTATTTTTTATGAAAATTTGAGGACTTTAGTGAGACAATATAAACGAAATTTTAGACAGAAAATGACATGTTATGTTATAATATGTTAAACTGATAGCTAGGCACCATTTTAAAAAGAAAAATTAAATGGAAAGGGGTCTTGTGGCACATTAATCTAAAGCTCCTGACAAGAACTTTATAATCCCATAATATAAAGTCAATACCTTTACCTACTACAAAATGGTGGTACCTTGAAAATGACCTAAGTACCGTATTTAGATGGTCGTATTTCCGAATCTAATAAAGTTAGATACACTTAATGTGGTATTTTCTTAAAACTCTTTTAAGGATGTATTTACTGGTAATATTGGTAATACTATACAGGGCAGGACAAAAAGTATAGATTTTTTAATGACGCACCCTGTATATTATATCACCAATTAAAAGATATCTAAAAGATCTTTAAGAAAATAGCACATTAAGTATATCTACCTTTATTAGTTTTGGAGATGGCCATCCAAATCAGGTATTCTGGTAATTTTCAAAGTACCGCCTTTTTTGGAAGGTAAAGATATTTTATTCTGGGGTTATAAAGAACTTGTTAGGAGCTTTAAAACAATGTGCCACAAGACCCCCTTTTCATTTAATTTTCTTTTCAAAAGCGCGCCCAGCTGTAAGTTTGACATTTATATCTGTCATTTCTTTTCTAAAATTTGGTTTATGTTGTCTTACTAAAGTCCATAAATTTTTATAGAAAATTAATAAACAATTTAAAAGTTAGAAGGGAGGGTCCTGACATTAGATAAGCACTGTATCAAACTCTATTTCTTTGATAAATTGGATGCCTATAACAATTATTGTTCCTATTTAAAAATGTGAGATTTTAAAGTTGGTGAGATTGGATTTGACATGCCCAGCGTTTATCAGAATTAAAAAATAATTAAGAGGGTTGAATACACATTATTTCTGAAATGTCAATATGCATACAAAATGTCAAAAATTTGTTGAATCTCATCAAACCTAAAGGTACGCGCACATACGTTGGCATCGGACGGACGGGACGGTGCGGAATAGAAAAAATGGTTTTAATGAAATTAAATAAAGCAGTGCACTTATGTGCGGGCGATTTGCACCAAATTTAAAAATCCGGTAAAAATATAGCAACTTGAAATAAAATCCGGCCATTACCATATATTGGTTTTATACCATGGGTGAAAAGACCTATGGTATCAAGAAATGATAAAGTAATCAAACCTTTTCGAAGGCACACAGCGCTGACAGAGCCTGATTTCATATTTTTTAAATAAATAAAAATAGACACTGCTAAAACACGTGTCACGTACTTAAAAACATCCTCTTATTTCGCCTCTGACTTGTCATAAAACCGGCGGCACGTGACGTGGAACTAGAAACTTGTCAGGTTGAATATTGTTTGCTGCAATAAATCATTGTTCAAAAAAGGGTTTATTTACTTAATCATTTTTGTGTACTTCGGGGTATTACTTTCAAAATGAATTAAATGTGGACCCATCTATACCCATTGTATCTCAGTTGGCTAATAACTTATCAAAAAGGTAAAAATGGATTCTTATATAGTTTTTAGGTAAAATGCAGTGGCATGGTCAGAATTTTTCCAAATATTATTGTTTTGAAAATATTGACCAGCCCAGTGGTTTTATACCATGGGTGAAAAGACCCATGGTTTTTCCAAGATTCGCATGTGCGTGTGTGTCCGTCCGTCCGTCCGATGCCGACGTATGTGCGCGTACCTTTAGCTACTTTTTGTGAAACACAGGATGCCTTAAGGAAGCCATTATAACCATCTTAGTTTCTGAACTAGA